>MVJL01002587.1:0-25141 GCA_002156465.1 Macrocentrus cingulum | reverse complement strand
ATTGTTTGTGGCAATAAATTCGAGGCCAGATATAGCTGCACCTGTGGCTATTCTCAGCCAACACATCAAAAACACCACACAAGTAGACTGGAATGAGCTGCAAAGGATAATAAAATATCTCAAGGGCACGAGTCACTTCGAGTTGCGGCTCAGTGATAAACATGGAGAGAACAACGAGCTGTTTGGATATGCGGACGCCAATTGGGCTGAGGCAAGGGACACACGGAAATCAAACACTGGTTATCTTTTTCAATTGTATGGTGGCACTATCAGCTGGGCGAGTAAACGTCAAGAGTGTGTTACTCTTTCATCGACAGAAGCTGAAATGGTAGCTCTGTCAGAAGCGTGTCGTGAGGTTGTGTTCATACGTAAAATTCTTGATTTTTTGGGGGCAGTGCAAAGGGGACCAACGATTATGTATGAGGACAATCAGAGTTGTATAAATAGTCTGCGAACAGGTGCACCAAGCAATCGAACTAGGCATGTAGATACGCGGCATTTCTATGTTAAAGAACTTGAAGATCGGAAAATAATTTGTATTGTTTACTGTCCGACTGAAAATAATATCGCGGATATGCTTACAAAGCCGATAGGGCCAAACAAAATAAATTTGTTGAGTGAGAGTGCATGTCTGAAGGAATGGAATGTGTGAGAATCCTATTGAGGGGAAGTGTTGAAGCAATAGTCTTCATGTCGTTTTTATACACATGCATGCACACAGACATCCAGCAATACACCAACACAACTGTACATAAAGCCTTATCAGCTTATTGGTTTGGTGCTGCACTCAGTTGCTTCAAATTAAACGTAGAGAGTGGACGTGTTGTCCAAATAACTCTAGTACGTATTATTTTGTCACCTCGCATCACACTCCTTTCCTATTAATCGCTGGTTATCGGACTATCTTTGTCCAACAGTAAATTTAAAAGTTTGTGAGATATATTGATTTTTGTAAGAAAATTATTTAGTGTGTTGAATGTTCGATGGAAAAAAAATTTTTTTTCTTCGTTTTTGACGCTAAAAAAATTTATTACGCCTATAGAAAGAGTTGCATGTCCAGTTGAGGTGTCATTTCGACTGCATTGCAGGTGTAGAAGGTTGATTTGGCGGCTAAAACAGGCGGAACAGTTGAAAAAACACTTTGGGGAAGTGGCCAAATAACGAAATCCCACTTCTGCATTGCAGACAATTCTCGTAATTACCTGCTATAAAATTCTACTCTCCTCTGTTTACCATTAATTGCAATGTATTTTTTATCCCTGCATAGTTTCGGCCTAGTAATTGCGAATTGCCGCTATAAGGCCGCGTTATAGCCGGCAGTGATAATCCTCGATTGCTGAAGAGAAAATCGTCGCTGACTCCCTCCGTAGATGTGAAGGGTCTCCTCGCGTGACCTATGGGTTAGGTAGTATGGTAATTCGACCAAGCGCGCGCGTCCTCGCCGTGAACTTTGATAATAACGACGACGGGAGTGAAAAGGCGGCATGTCGCGGAGGTGGTGCTGCGCCGGGAGTGGCACACACAGCCACGAGACCCGGCGACGGCACAGGTGAACCAGGAACTCATTCCGCCACACGGAGACTTGAGTTACACTGATGCGCTTCATCAGGCTTTACGACGAAGACTTTTACAATTTATCGTAATTGCTTATTTTTATCCCAATTCACATTTTTAACAAACAAAAAAATTATTCACCTTAAAAAAATTTTTTTATACCTTAAATAATCATTTAAAAAATTTTTAAAACTCTTAAAAAAATTTTTTAAACAAATTTTATACTTTTAAAATTAAAAATTACCATTAGTCGGTAAGACAGATCATACCGACGTGTCATTTAATGACTATTTCGAGTTTTCATCGGTCGGTAAAGTAGATTATATCGACATTTCACCAAAAATATTTTTATTTCGCATATTTTCGCTCATAAACTTTGAAAAAATCGAATAATTTTTCTAAAAAAAACTACCATTTGTCGGTAAAACAGATATTTTGAGTAAGTATAGATGATTTTACCGACAGTGTCTATTCTATTGCTAAACGCAGTATTTTTTCAACGATGGGGGTTGCTATTAAGTGGATTATTCAACTTTTTGGTCTCAATCCTATTTTTTTTGACGAAAAAGACGTCATTTTAACTGATTTAAATTCAATAGAACCACAAACACGATTTTTTACATGCTTTTCTCTGTGTTTTTTTCGATTGAAAACTTTTTCTGTTGGCTGTACTTTGTTCAGGGTGGGGCGGCCTTTAATTTGAAGGGTTCGTTACGCTCAACTTTTTGGAAAAGTTTTAAAAAACTAGATTAAATTTTATTTTTTGACTTTTTTCTAAGGCAAATAACCGTTTTTTTGGTATTTTTACCGGGTCAATTCAACATTACAACGATTTTTTAACGATTCCCCCCTTTTTTTTGGCTTTTTCGAACATTCTGTCTCTTAAAAACACACTTTTGATTACTGGTAAGGGTGTTAGCAGTGGAGAGGGATAATTCTGAGATTTATTATTTTACGGTAGAAAAATGAATTTAAAAGTTCAGTTATATAATGCACTCGTGACTTTCTCTCGATGTCGATAAGTTACCGGTAATTAACATCAATTAATTCATTTTATTTAATTTTTTTAGTTGGATATCTTGGAATGTTTTTTTTTTTAGTTGGACTTTACCACAACTCGTGGACAGTTATTACCAAGCGAGCGTTGAGTGTTTAATAACTGTCGAGCGTGCTATAGACGAAAATGCCGGTTATCCAGCGGTAAATGTCGAAGGCATCAGTTGCCAGAGGCGTGTGTAGCCTTTGCGATCTTGGTGAAATGTGCGGATTCCTCTCCGGGCGCTCTCTCGAAGGGGCTCGCCTCGAATGGCACACTTCGTGCACACTCGGGGCACACGTACGAGTGCGCGCACGAGCTCGAAATTTACGGCACGCGAGCGCGCACACCGGTGGTGGTGGCGCGCGCGCAAACCCTTGTTTGCGCAACTGCATCAAACGAGAGAAATATCCGCGAGAGCTGATGCTGCACCCATGTTGCTCTTGTGTGCGATGCGCTCTCTCGGTTCGAGTGTGCTCTATGCGCAGAAGCAACTGAGGACACGGAGACCAACTCCTCATGCCACGTCGTGTGTCGTTGTTTCGTTCTGATTAACGGCCCTCGAAGGTTATCCTGCTGCTACATGCCAGCTCGTGGCATTGTCGTGTGTGTGCTGTCCTCTTGGAGAAGTATAAATCCGCTAATCTTCTTCATCTATTTGCTCCATATGCCGCAAGAGCTGGAAAGATTTTTTTTAAGTGCTATTTTTTCAAGGTTAAAATTATTTTTTTGTAACACATGCCTCTAAAGCTCGTTTTTTTTTTCACTCTTGAGCCGCCGTAAAGTGACCGATTTTTTCACCGCTGACATGCGTGCCTAAAGTGCGTTTTTACGCACGGATCCTGCGGATTTTTTCGGCACTAATGTCAGCTGTGAAAAAATTAGGCCACTTAATGGCGGCACCAGAGCGAAAAAAGAGCATTTTCGGCATATGTTATAAAAAAAATCGTGTGTGGCACGTGCACAATGGCGGTAATTTGCACGCAGAAATTTGCATTTTTATCCACTGATAAAATTTTTATACCGATCTCGATGGCGGAAATCACAAAAAAAAAATTTCACACATGACATTTTGTCATGTGTATTACAAGGTTTTTAAGTTGTTTGTAATTTTACAAAAAAAAGACGTTAAAATGTAGAAAGTTTCAATATAAAATCTTTTATTTTAACTCAAGTATATAAACAACAAAATCAAATTCTCAACCGATTTTTTTTTTCATTTCGAAAAAACCATTATTTCCAATGAAAAATCGCCTTTATACCGACCGATAAAAATTTTTTTACCCACTTTAACAGTCAAAATCGCAAAAAATTCTTACAAAAAACATTTTCATATGTATATTACATGATTTCCTCGTCATTTGTGATTATACGGATAAAAACGTTAAATTTAGTGATAAAACAGATTTCAAAGAAATTGATAAAAGAATTTATTGTTGGAAAATATTGAGAAAAAACAGTGAAATCACAGTTTCAACCGACAATCGATGAAAAGTGACTTTTTTTACCGGCTGCGATGGTCTTAATTGAAGAGAGTCTTGCAAATGGCGAATTTTTGCATGTAATCCGATCATTATCGTGTAGTTTCCTACTGGCATGCTTTGTAATCTCGCATGTTGTCAGTGACGTACACGTTAGCATAGTACAGGCACATAACGAAGGATGTTCGCAGGATGCGCGGCATCTTTCTCTCTCGTGGTATGCGAGAGAGTGCCTCAGAAATTTCGTATTCCGCCTGCGTCAAATGTTAACTCGTGCCACTAACTATATGCGCCTGTGAGAGCAGCGTGCGCGCGCAGTATTATGGAAATCCGGCGAGTTCGCTTATACCAACCGAGGGTAACGACCACTCAACATGCGGGTATTTGTATCGGAATTACTCGCAACTAATAATTGAAGCTTGTATACTTAGGATTGGCATCGTCAACAATTTGTTTCATTCAGGATTTCAATGGACTAATAAACTGCTCAGTCGGTATATTACCCGGCGGCCAAACTATTGTGACGAAAAAAAATTTTTTTCCCATTCAGCATAAAAGATAATGAATTTTCTGTTGGTACGTTTAGATTAAATCACTGAGCTTATCTCTCGTCATCGGCTCCTCCTTTCATCCTTGACCATAAATTCAATGGACGCCGACAAACACTACCCTCCGGCAACGAGCACGTACCACACTCGAGAGCAACATTTGCATAGAGCCTCCTGCCTCCCTGAGTTACATTGCGACTTCGTCGTACGTGTGTTTGCCCGTTTATAATATCAGGATATGAGAGGCTGATGTTACTTGCTCTTCTCCCCCCATTGCACCTCGAGAACAATGCACTAGCGCCGAAAAAATCCCGGAAGAAGTGCGACTTACCGACGCCTGAATAAACTATAGTTGTATTGAAAAATTTTTTCTTCTTTTATTTTTTCTGTTGAAGAAGTACGTTGAAAATTTTTTTTTTTTTATATCACTGACTGTTAACTTTAAGTTGAATCGAAGTAAACGATTTTGTGATGCTTGACAGAGAAAAAAAATTTTTTTCTTCTAGAACAGGGGTAACCCATAAGAAAAAACTCCATTGATAACCGATTTCCATTGGCAATTTTCCATTAGTTACCATTGGGGAGTTTCAATGGTAACGGCTCTGCCAATGGAAATCAATGGAATTTTTTCAACTAAGAAAAAACTCCATTGATCTCCATTGACAAAGCCCCTTCCATTGGGATTTTTCCCATTGGAAGATAAAGGTAATCGTATCAGCTAATGGGAAATTGCCAATGGAAATAAGCAATCAATGGAGTTTTTTCTTATAATTATTGTTACTCCTTGGATATTTTACTGTTTTTATGATTTTTTTTTCGTTTTTTGCTGATAACTCGATAACTAAGCGTGATACGAAAAAATATAATAAAGGTTAAATGATAAGGAATTTAATTTCCTACAAAAAACATTGGATTCAATTTTTTGATATTTTGCTCTATTTTCAAGATATTTTGAAAAATAAAAAATTCCAAAAATTAGTGATATTTCAAAAATTAAGAGAGATACAAGAAAAATGTATTCAATGTTTTTTGTAGCAAATCGAATGAGGTGGAATGATATTTTTCATTATCTGGCGTAGTTACCGAGTTATAACGAAATAATCAAAAAAATTATGAAAACTACTTATTTTTCTCCTCTTGAAAAATTTCGATGAAAAAATATTTATTTTTATTTCAATCAAACATCTTAGAAAGCACTTGAAAAAAATTATGTAAAAATATTATTAACATTTCGATATTTTTTGGTATTTAAAGATTTGAAAAAATCGTCGTATTCTATGCATTTTTTTAAATTGTGTTTTGCCTATTTTCGTCAGTTTTCATCTCAGTGTATATATCGTTTGCTCACGACGGGAGGCCAATTACACGTTCCACAGTGCGTTTCGTAATGACGGCAATGAAATTCTAATGACACCGATGTCAACTCCACTTACCATGTTGTCGACGATCGTAAAGGACCACGCTGCAGATCACAGAAACGTTTGTCCCTTGTTTGAGTACACGCCAGATAGAAGATGAGTATCGTGGCAGATTGTCAAAGCACAAAACTTCCTACTTCCTTCTAAAACTGAAAACAAATCTTTAAATTATGAAAAAAAATCGCAAATTATTCTTTTTTTCATGATATACAAAAAAAAAAAAATTTTATTGAAAATTATATACAATGTGTATTTAATTTCATTTGTTTTCATTTTTAAATGCATCCTAGTCGGATCACTGACAAAAGCGCACAATATCCAACTATATACTCCACAAACTTGTTTGCACTGATGCTGGGGTGTCCTGCAAAAAAGGACTTCTCAGTCAACGGCTGACAGGTGTGCTCGTAAGAACACTTGATTAATAACCGAATAATAATACACCTCGCCCAAAGTGTGTGCACGATTATACGTGAATTGTTTCCCAAGCGCTTGCCGAATGACTCGACCATATGTAATTTTTTTTTTTGCATCGTGCAATTGAAAATTTTTTTCTCTCTAAAATACATATATACCTTGCACAAATTATATTTCTGTTGATTTTAACTTTTTTCTGATTAAAAAAAAATTCCAAGTTATTTTTAAACAATATATTTTATAAGCTATTATCAAAAATTTTATTATTCAATAAATTTCTAATTTTTTACATTTTTTTTTTTTTTTCAAAAACTTTCATTTTCATTTTTTAATTTTAAAAAACTTTTATTTAACTAAAAGTTAATAAATATCTCAACTAATTTTTCACAAAATTTTCGCATAAGGGATGTGCAAAAAATTTTTCCATCATATTTTCGATTTAATTTTTTTTTTTAATTGTTTTAGATGTTAAAAATTTTGATTTTTGATTTTTAATTAAAAAAAAAATGATAAAATAAATATTGTGAGTGAATTTTCAGAGAGAAATAACGATCTAGCAGTGAACTACATATCGTGCAGATATTAATCGCGCATGAGCAATTTTTCAATTTAGATAAAGAAGCAGAGAAGGCGCAGAGAAGAAGCCAAAGTGCCTGTAGGTACATTTGGAGATGCCGCGGACGTCCGACAAGGTGCACCCGGTCAGAAGAATTATGCATCGCGTGAGTGAGAGAAAGAAAAAGCACATGTGAGAGACAAAGAGAGACAGAGCGCCAGCGAATCACCTCTTGCTCTCCGTGGATATTTCTTGCTGCCTATATGGGGCCCCGCAGGACTCGCCATAAGTCATGCTAGGTGTTCTCCTCGTAATGACCCGCGGCTTCTCGTTTTACTCCTCCCGATTATCTCTTTCTCTTCGCACACGGTCATTCCCACGTCTGGGCGCTTTCCCATGCGTAATTACCATGGTTTTTCCGTCGGTAAAAAACTCGCGATGACTTATCACACCCGTGAAACATTGCTTTCTTTAAATTTAAAGCATTAATCCTTCGGAAAAAATTTTTTTCCATCATTTTCGATGATTTTAACTCATTTGGGAATTAATTTGAAATTTTTTACCATTAGAAAAAACGATTTTTTTGAATGTTTAATGCTTGGAATGATTTTTTTTTCGAGGTTTTTTGTGAGAATAATTTTATTTGACATATATTGGATTTCCTTCCGCGTGCCAATTGACCCGCAGGTTGATTTATCGTTGGATATCTTTTATGGTCATGGCACATGCAGGGGCTCTTTTTCAATTTTGTCTTTTAGCCGGATAGATTCTCTCTATGCCACATTGAATTGCGCGGGTATCTGCGCGGGTATCTGCGGTCACTGGGTTCAAGTGAGATAACACGATTGTATGGCGACCGGTTATCCCTGGCTAGCGAATTTTCAAGCGGCGAAATTGAAGAGGCAACTCGTCTGTATCAGTTACCACGTGCGAGCGGGCGTGAGTACTATCTGATCGTCGGCTCTGCTCAGTTTGTTTTATATACTTTGTACAAGCATCATAGTGATGTAGCTAACTAATCTTCATGCGCTGTAAAATATACTTTATGGTGCGAACTTCTTCGCACTTTCAAATTATTCATTTGATAAAGTTCACCCTCAACTCTGGACTTTTTTATATATTTTTTTTTTCATTCATTTTTTTCTGAATAAAAAATCGAAAAAATTGACTTAATCTACTCTAAATGTCTTAAAGCACATTTCTAACATTCTCCGTTAAAAGATTTTTTTTTTTAATTTATCAAACAAAAAAGTTGATAAATAAATAAAAATCGGTAAAAATTTCATTCTACAAATCGACTTAGAATGTCGTAAAACACATTTTTTACGTATTCCTGCAAGATTTTTACAAAAAAAAAATTTTTTAATAAATAAATAAATTTAAATCGGTAAAAATCGGTAAAATTTTGATACTACCAATCGACTCAGGATATCATAGAATACATTTTTAACATGCTCACCTGACAGATATTTATGAAAAAATTCTCAAACTAAATAAACTAATTTAAATCGGTAAAAATCGGTAAAATTTTAAGACTATCAATCGACTCAGGATGTCATAAAATACATTTTCAACATGCTCTTTTTAACAAATAAATAAAAATCGGTAAAAACGGTAAAATTTTCTTGTTATTGATCGATTCAGAGAGTCATAAATAAATTAAATCGATGTCAACAGTGAGTTTTCTGATGTTATAAAGACCAAAAAAAAAATTTTTTTTTTTTCTAGAAAATTTTTGAAGGTCCTCCCCTTTAGAAATCTCGCAGTTTTCGTGTTTTTTTTTTTGTTTTTTGCTAATAACTCGATAACTAAGCGAGATAAGACAAAATGTTATGAGAGTTAAGTGATAAGGAATTTAATTTCCTACAAAAAATGTAGAAGTAATTTTTTTCATATTTTGCTTTATTTTCGAGATATTTTAAAAAATATGAATTTTCAAAAATGGATAATATTTCGTAAATTAAGAGAGATACAAAAAAATTTATTAAACATTTTTTGTAGAAAATCAAATACTAAATCAATGAGGTGGAACAACATTTTTCATTATCTCGCTTAGTTACCGAGTTATTACCAAAAAAAAAAATCATAAAAACGAGATTTCTCGTTTAAAATTTTTTTTCTATTTTTAATCAAATTTCATAATAAACTCATTAAAAAATCGTTAGAAATCCCATAGAACTAATCAACTCAGAATCTCATAAAACAAATTTCTAATCCACTGTGTCAAGCGATTTTTTTCAAAAAATTCCCCTCCTAACTGCACAAACCACGTCCCCCACACGAGCAGGCGGTTGTACCGCTAGACGAAAGGACGTCAGCAGATAGCAGTAGGATGACCTACTTCAAGAGGCTCCTCCTAGGAGAGGGGCATCATCAGCTGCAGACTTGATCGGCGATCGGAAAAGTCGCGAGCGGACGACCCGTCGGCCAATCGCATTCGTGGGTAGCTCTCCCGCTCGTTTCCCGGGCTGCGGCGTGCATTTTGCATCGGCGAAAAGCCCGGCCAATCGGTCGGCCCCATCACCCACAGGCCCCCGCGCCGCCGCCGTCTGTCTAAAAAAAAAAAACGTAAAATAAAGGCCAAAGCTCGCGTTGGCAAAGAATAAAATATAAATTCAAGAAAATTTATCTCTGTCTCTTGCCGTCATTCCCATCCGATTTTTTCTGACCTGTTTTCCCATAAAGGCATGCGATGTCGAAGTAACGATTAAGAGATCGTGGCCACGAACGGTCTAGCTCGTGGGAAACACCGCGATGGTCCGGGCGAGCGATAGTCGCACCTGACTGCGCGTGTACGCCTTCGAATCCTCGAATAATCGTTGAAACCACGTCATTAAGGTTAAGCAGTGATGACGCGACTAATTCAATGTGGCGAGGACTGATTAAATCCACCAACACGGCGGCCGGTGACGTCACGGTTTCATACGAAACGACCTCGAGAGTGCGTTCGTGGATCAGGTCAGTGTCGTGAATTAATCATCGATCGGTCTTTGTGCTTGTGGTTTTGGGTTAGTCGGCTGATGGGAATGAGCTGGCTGGGGTCCTCCCACAGCTACAAAGCCTCCGCCACATCGGAAGCTAGCCGCGAGCGCCTTCAGCTGTTGCGCCAACTCGTGTCACGACTCCCCAGACCTTTCCGATTATGAACCTCGCTCAGCCGATGACCAAATACTCTCTGACGGCCTTGGCAGCTGAATAACCGCACGGCTCTGACTTGACGAATTTTCTCACCTTACCGATCAACCACAGACCCAAATCGAAACCTTTAATCAACAGGAGAAAACTATCGAAAAATCCGAGTATGTAACTAAAAAAATGTAAAAATGCGAGTAATTTTTAAACTATAAATTCTAGGAAAAAATGTTTAGAACAAAAAAAAAGGGTAATTTAATTTGCAAGAAAAAAGGTATCTATAAGTTTTTTTTTAATATCAATAGTTCTTGAGATATCTAATAAAATCTATTGATAAAAAAAATTACTCAGAGTGGTTATAGGGAGATATAAGTATGCGTGTTCAGAGGGGAATAATTATTAAACTACGAATGCTAGAAAAAAATGTTTTAAACAAAAAAGTTGGGAAATTTAATTTCGAAGAAAAAAGGTATCTATAATTTTTTTTCTAACATCAACGATTTATGAGATATCTTATGAAATGTGTTTTTAAAGAAAGTGGAGAAATAGTTTTTTTTTTTTTGGTTAAATTTCCTTCTGTATGTAAAAAAAACTCTTGTAATTAATTGATTAACGAGAAATTCAATTAATCATTTTTTTTATAGTGTCAATTTCAGGTATAATAATTTATTCGAAGGAGAAAAATTTTTTTTTATTTTGACAAAAAAATGTTTCTACGTCTGGGAAAATGTCTTGGTGTTTTTCAGTGATGTTCAATGGCTTTTAAATGACACAAGACTGCGTGAAAAAAATGAATGAGCATATGGAAAAGCGCCCTGAGGAATTAATAAAACAGTTAGACGTTATAATATTATATGGGGAATAATTCCAAGATATATATTCTGGTGCATCTGAGAAACACTTGTTAATGGTTTGACGAGCATCAATGATGCGAGCTCGACAGGAGCTGTCGGTTCTGACGCCGCGAGCTCACACGACGCGGATATCATCTTGAATAGCGAGCAATCAGATATCATTAGCGTTTTTATCAAGTCGTAGAGGCATATTGCAGGTTCTCACGCTTCCGTAGGCGTGCACCGATTTTTTCAACCTTGGCGCAGACTAATGGTTATTGAATTAAATCTCGTCGCCTTTTTTCGGCAGACTTAGGAGACTTGATTGTTGCATTCGCAACATACCGGCACGTTGCACTCTTAGCAGTTGCAATTCTCGTGGTTAATCTCGCGTCAGGCGTGACGTTATTACTCATTATAATGACGAAGCTGTGCGCGCGCTCAGTCCGCGATATTGCAGGACGCAACGAGATTTTGCCTCGGAAGGATATTCACGAAGGTCAGTGCGACGACCTTCTCTTATGCTCCCTGCAGTCAGATCTGACCACACGAGTATCCTCGCTCATGTTTTTTACACTTTTTTAAAAAAAATTCATCAAGTCCTTTTGTTGTGAATAACGGGGAATGGGGGTAGTTTTTTCATACTCAAAAGTATATTTCAGGAGGTTCAAAATGTTATAAAAAAAATTTCTAACATAGTCTCTTGAGACATTTTTTTGAAAAATTCAAATTTTCAAATTTTAAAGGTTATGTTGGGTTGAAAAAATTGACAAAAAGTTTATCATGTAAATCGATTCAAAATGTTCTGAAATGCATTTTTAACATGATTCTTCGAGACATTAAAAAAAAAAAAAAAAATTTTCGAAAATCTGGTAATAGGGTATTTTAGGTCCAATAATCGACAAAAAGTATATATTATTAATTAGCACAAAATTTTTTAAAACATTTTCAATACTACTAAATTTGATGATTAATTAGTTGGATATTTTGTTGTTTGCAAAAAAAAAAAAACGGTAAAAAACGATGGATTCTTAGGATGTAAAATATTTTTCTGGAGATAATTTTGATTAAGACTTATTTTGGAAAAAACATTTATGAAGATTGATGTAGGTATGGTTTTTTCATAGTTATTTCTATTTATTGATAATTATGAAATATAAATAAAAATTCTATCAATAAATTTTCAAAGTGATTGTAGAATACTGTAAAATGTCAAGATTAGTGATAACATTCAATTTATATCCTAAGCGAGAATATGAAATTCCACGTCAGTTAATCACCCACATATTGCCGCACTATTGTTTACCTTTTTATGGAAGACGCGATGGTAGTGCGTTTGATTAAGTGCGATTAATCGATCTCACGCAAGATTGACAAGATAATGATTAATACTGATTGCAATTATTGAAAGGAACTCTCGCACTTTTTCTCACTCTACCCCATTCCAAACCAACCTCTCAATATCACGCAACCCACGCATCTGACATTTCAACACTGCATTCCAGAATCTATACAAATCCGCCACTCGAAACCCCCAACTTTCCCGCTTAAAAAATCAAATATCTCCAAAACAATTGCCTCGACGAAAAAAAACTATCTTACCTTTTTTATCGGAAATAAAATTCTCTATAAAAAATGTTTAATAACATTTTTCAATATTCCTAATCGTTTTCTTGATATTTGCAATTAATATAGGCGAATGCGGTGACGTGTCCTAAACAAATTGCACAATCCAGGTTGAGTAACTTAAAAACTACGACTGCTAGAAAAAAATGTTCCAGAGAAAAAAGTTGTAGAATTAAATTTACAATAAAAAAGGTCTCTACGTTTTTTCGTTTAAAACCAACGGTTTATAAGATATCGAATAAAACGCATTTTTTTAGGTTATAGCCAGAATGTGAGATGGTTCTCTCACGCAGTTTAAAATGGCGGCTATGGCATTTAATATAGTGGCGCAGGCGCGCAAAGTGTATGATAAAAGACAGTCGCGTGTTCTCGGCGTCGCATCCGATCGCTGATATTTCAAATAGACACGTTAAGGCGAACTATGAGTGGAGGGAACTGGTCTGGTCGTACAAGCGTCCAACATACGAGGTCCTCTTGTTAATCTAGCGTCTCTGTCTGGCGGGCATCATTCGTTTGTTGCATCTCTCGGGCTCACCGTATTTGCCGTGCTATGCTGCATCGCGACCTACTATACCGTTATGCGGTTAACGAGCTACCCACCGCTATACACCGACGTCGCGCATTGCGCATGCACGAAATGTAAACGTGGGAACCGGAATTGGCTGGCCTAGGGCAACCCAGAGTACTAGCAGTGTTTATATATATGCCCATAGGATATATGTACAGGAGAACACACATCCGCGCGCGCGGCTATCGCGCCCTCACTCAAAGAAACTTAAAACTCCCGCGTGTAACTTGCTCCCTTCGTGGCAACGATTTGTGTACTCCCTCACGCGCCCGCCGTTTATGCGCTGCGATCGCGTCGGGGATATCACTGCACTCTGCCGAGAATCGATGGCGCACTGCGAGACCTGTAGCTGCAGATATCCTTCCTCAATGACAGCCACTTCCTGGTAATTATTACCTGCTGAGCCTCATCAAGTCCTTACCGATCTCCGCCTTTTTTCGGTTTCTTGTCTGATGCGCAGTTCTTGGCTCGAATTTTATCATTTTCAATTTTGCATCAGATAATTAAATGGTTTTTTCAGCATTAAAAATTATTGAAATTTGTAACGATTTGTTTTAATGGTATAGAGTTATTTTTGGAGGGTTTTGAAAGTGATTTTTTGTAGAGAAAACTGGTATAATAACTCTGTTGGTGAATAAATTTTCTTCTAATTTCTTAAAATTTACTTTGGGATTAAAAATTCGATCGAAAATCGATATTGTCAATCGACTCAAAATCGGTTGAAACTTAATTATAACGTGGTCCCTCGAGCCGATTTTTCAAAATTGAAAATTGAAAATTATGATCGGCTTCAAAAATCGGTAAAATGTTGATAGTGCCGATCGAAGGAAAATTGGATATCGGTTGAAATATATTTCTAATACGATCCCTTGAGCCAATTTTTCTAAATCGAAAATTCAAAATTTTGATCCGCCTCAAAAATCGGTAACATGTTTATAGTACCGATCGGTGTAAAATCGGTTGAAATACAGTTTTAATATGATCCTTCGAGAAATTTTTTCAAAATCGCAATTTGAAATTCAGATCGGTTTCAAAAATCGGTAAAATATCCACAGTACTAATCGAGTTAAAATCGGAAATCGGTTGAAATATATTCCTAATATGGTCCTTAAAAACATTTTCGTAAAATCAGAAATTCAAAATTTTGATCGGCCTCGAAAATCGGTAACTTGTCTGTAGTACCAATCGATCTGGAATCGGTTGGAATACAGTTTTAATGTGATCCCTAGAGAAATTTTTTTAAAATCGAAATTCAAAATTCTGATCGGTTTCGAAAATCGGTAAAATGTCGACAGTACCGATCGAGTTAAAATCGGAAATCGGTTGAAACATATTTCTAACACAGTTCTTCAAAACATTTTTTCAAAATCGAAAATTGCAAATTTTGATCGATCTCAAAAATCGGTAAAACATCGATAGTACCAATCGAGTTGAGTTGAAACGTATTTCTAACATATTCTCAAAAAAATCAGAGTTTTTTGTCAAAATTTGCAGAGATTGTAAGTTGTCTAAAAAATAGTTTTTTTTCAGGTGTAAATAATTCAAAAAAATTTAATGCATAAGAAATTTACTTTAATGATAAATTCTCATTTCCTTAATGCATTAAATTCATTGTAACTAAAAAAACAATGTTGTTGTATTGTTTCAGGTGAGTGTGTAAGCCCGAAGACCGTTAAATGTTCGTGTCAAGGCGGGTAAGTGATTCTTCGTAAAATAGCCGGTCACATTTTTCGCGCGTCTCCATCTGTCCTACGTTAACACAAACACTGCGCGATCGCGCGCGCGCACACAGCCGGCATCGTAACGAATTGCAGGCAGCTTTGTAAAGCGGACGGCGCAAAATATCTCGACGCGCCTCTGTCGCTCGCAGCGACATTTTCATGTTGTCGAGGCGTGTATGAAGAAACGCAGGAAGAATTCTCGTGTCCGTGCGGCTACATAATGCGTTCCGTAAGCCCGAGCAAATTCCCCATGTTCCTTTTTTCTTTTTTCTTTTTTATTTCACTGCTTTTCCACCGGGACAACCTGTTTACACCGCGGCCAATCATTTTCCTATTAACAATGCCCGGCGTTACCTCACAGATTAGTATCTGTCGAGATTTAATTTAACTGCGAGTCATCGATCGCCGAGAGTTCCTGGAAAAAAACACAACTTGACATCAGCTACACTGACAGACTCGTATACGTTTTCTTCTATTTTTACATATTATTTTTTCTCACTTTACCTTTCAGACTTTTCCATCGCGCAAATTTTCGCAACATGTCATTACTCATTATGTCCAGGTTCTGTGGGTATATTAGAGAGTAATTGACTGTTCTTCATGATCGATCGAGCTTCTTTCATACAGTTTCCCCTTTAAAATCGGTTGAAAATTAGTACATTGTTCACCAAGGGAGCAAAAGAGGTCATTTCGAGCGTGAAAAGTTTACTGCTGGAGCCGAACGCGAGGGCAGGAATTCACGGTCAAAATAACCTTTTTTGCATCCCGAGGTAAACATACTATTTTTCGTCGTAGCGGGAGCAAAAACCCTTTTTACTCCCCGTATAGCGAAAAAATTTTTTTGTAACACATGCCTCTAAAGCTCGTTTTTTTTCACTCTTGAGCCGACGTAAAGTGACCGATTTTTTCACTGCTGACATGCGTTTTCACGCACTAGTGCGTAAAGTAGCCCTTCTACGCACGGATCCTGCGGATTTTTTCGGCACTAATGTCAGCTGTGAAAAAATTAGGCCACTTAATGGCGGCACCAGAGCGAAAAAAAGAGCATTTTCGGCATTTGTTATAAAAAAAACCGTGTGTGGCACGTGCGCAATGGCGGCAATTTCCGCACTTGCCACACAATATACTATTTCGTCATAGAGGGAGTAAGTGGCGTTTTGTCCCGCTACGACGAAAAATAGTATGTTTACCTCGGGATGCAAAAGAGGTTATTTTGACCGTGAATTCCTGCCCTCGCCTTCGGCTCGGGCCGTAAACTTTTCAGGGTCGAAATGACCTCTTTTGCTCCCTTGGTGAACAATGTACTATTTCTCACCTAAACAAATGTTAAAAATTATTTTCAAGAAAAAAAAATGTTAATTTAAGGATATATAACCCAAAAGATCCAAATTAAAATAAGACAATGCAAGTCGATTTGCACCACTTACTCTATTTTAATAAATTTTATAGAATATTTTTCACTTCAGTCCAAAACCTTTTCAACAAATCGCCATTTTTTTAGACATAGTTGCCACGTTTTAAACCAATTTGAATAAACGGCTTTGATTGGTTGCTGAAATAATGTAAAATAGCCATATTAAAACTTTTTATTTATAAAAAAAATCAATATTACTATTAATGAACGAAATTTTCGACTGAAGGATATTAAAATTTGTATGTATGATAAATTGTCATAAATTTTTTCGGGTGAAATATTAGTTTAAAAAATTACCGAAGGGATATTGCAAAAGTTGACGGGCTATACATCGTTAATGTCAGGTGAAATCAATTGGTAATCGTTTATGCAATTTTCGAGGTTAAGGTATAGTTCACGTTTTTTTTATTCTGTCCATCTCATGTCTATCAAACCAAGGTTGAGACTGGTCGTTAAAAAGAGATTAAGAGAGGGTAAAAATGCGGGGAAAACTTGGATATATCGATCGAATAAAATTTCTCTAGCATTCCATCCATGTTGGCCGATGTATTACGGTAATTGCACGAACGCAGCAGTGTAGTTCTCGTCGCACGAGACTTGGACGTTGATTTGCCGGTACCGGAACCCGGCTTTACTTGCTCGGTCGGCACACGGGCCACGAGCGCGTGGGAGAACACGGCGTGGCGGTCGCCTCATTTTTCTCTCTCTCTCCGTCCGTCCTCGTCGATGGGAACCTAGTGGCCAGAACAAGCATCCTCCGGCCGACAGAACACGTATATCGCGTGTCTAAAAAACAAAAAACTTCACATATCCAACTAATCCAACTAAAAATTTCGTGAAAAACCTCTCGAACCCTCATAATTCTTAAACAAAAAAAATTGTTTTTAAACATATCTCGAAAACAAAGCAAGATAGAGAAAAAATGTATGGAACAATTTTTACAGATAATTTAATTCTCTACAATTTATTTCCTATACATTATATTCAATTTTTCAATATTAACAAAGTTATTTAGAAAATAAAAAAATTTTTGAAAAAATTTTTTTTGCTTTTTTTGAAAAAATTCGTTGAAAAATGTCATTAATTTTTTTTTCTACATTTTTAAAATTGAAAAATACTTACTGGCGGAACTCACGACGGAGTTGGATATTTTTCTCGCAACCCCCGAAGGATTGTTATTTAGTGTACTTACGTTAATAATAGTTCTGTTGACGAATCGATGATAGGATCGAATTATTTTCAACTCGGTATTCTCTATCGCGGCTAAACGACTGACACGCCCAGAAGTCCGTGTGAAACACGGACTGTAATCTCGGTGATCGTGCACGAAGGCGCGTCTACGCGAAGATCCTCGCGGTAGCGCCGCCGCCGAGGCCCCCGCGGCTCTTCAGAGGGTTGCAGAGAGCTTTGAAATGAAAAAAAAAGATTCTATCGCGTCAGCGGGGCGGAACGTAGCCAGGGTAGTTTATACTTACTCGCACTTACTTTATACTAGCTGCCGGCCATCCGCATCGATACCATCTGACACCCGGCGCGTTTTATAGAGACGTGACAACGCTCGCTGCGCTCTAACGAGCTCTGAATTATTGAGTCAATATTTACAAGCGTCGGAAAAAATTTTTTTCACGTTAGAAATGCCACAAAATTACCCGTGTGCAATACCCAATCGCTAGTTACCCACTTTGACGATCGATACCGACGATCGGTATGTGTGAAATTATAGTACTCGATCGGTAATGGTGATTCGAGTAAATAATCAGTTTGAATAAGCTCAAAAAAATTGAAAGAAATTTTTTCTCTTTAGTTTTTTAGAATTATTTTTCGAACTATGAGGAATTTTGGGGTTCTCTATACGCCATTTTGTAGGGAATTAAATTTTCTACAAATAAGGTTATGTTAGTTTTTCTTGTAACTGCTTTAGTTTTTGAGATATTTTGGATTTTGTAAGCAGTACGCTTTTCAATAGTTCATCGCAGAGCCGCCGGTACATTATCGACGGTCGGTAAGTGAAAAATTATAGTGCTTAAACTATAATGTTGCTAAAATAAATAAATTTACAACAAAAAAAAAATTTTTATACATTATTTATGAAAGAAAAAGTATATTTTATAATAATAATTTTTTGTTTTTGAAAATTTTTCTAAAATTATCTAAAATTTTGTGATTATTAATACGTCATTTTTCAGATAATAAAATTTCCTTAAAAAAACATCTGATTAATGAATTTAATATTTTGCTTTATTTTTGAGATCTATAAAATATAATAAAAATCTATATTTTTCAAAATATCTCAAAAAATAATAGAGTTAGAAAAAAAATCTTAAGGACTTTTTTTGTAGAAAATTAAATTCTCTACATAATACGTCACTTAATTTTTTTTTTATTTCATAATTTTTACGAAATATCGAAAAAAATGAAAGATAAAAAAATTCAAAATTGAAATTTTCACTTAATAACTTGTAAAAAAATGTTTAAAAATGATTAAAAGTAATGTGAAAGAGTTGAATATAAGTGTGGGTAGGGTATATGACCTTTTATATAAATAGACAAATCGTGGCTGTTCAATATTTCACCTGGGAAACGAGACAGCTGAGTTGATAAAGAAGACAAAGAGACTTCTGTGATTATTAAATGGACGTAAGAGTGCTGCCAACGGTGTATTTACCGGCGATGATGTATGTTGGGCTTGATAGATAGATTGGAAACGGCCGGAGATATAGGGAGGAGAGAATGAACACATGTTACTCGATACTCACTGTGGAATACAATGAAAAATGGGGCGAATTACGTGGCACGACAATGACACGCCTCGCGCGCGCGCTACCAATATCCCCATTGACTATGTATGGACCGACGTACATACGTGCCGCGGCGGTGACAGAAAGGAGGCGGCTAAAACTAGCTATAGCTAGCTGCCGAGCCCTTTCGAAGTATTCATAAATAAATTTCAATAAAAATCATCATCCGCGCTATCGAATGAGATCTCGCTGCATTTTCTCTCGTCAAGGGCGTGTCGCTCTTGAAATTCCTCGCCTCTCTTATTTTCATTCAATGGGTTATCCACTCTTTCAATTGTCCTGATCATCTTCGGCAGTGAGACAATGTGTCCTAAGTAAAGGTTAAGTGATAAAAAAGAAAAGAAAAGAAAGTTTTAAGTACTAAAACGCTCTATTCCATTATTGTAGGTCGAATTTTCGGTTCACTGGCCATTTAAGTCGTAAATCAGGCTTTTAAGACATGAAGAGTCCTAATAAAAAATATTCTAAGAAGATCCTTCAACTCTTTATTAATAGAAAAAAATTTTTTTTTTCAAGAAAAACTGTCGATTTGTGGTCTTTTGATTTTTTTTTTTTAATTCTAAGGTATTCGTGTACTTAATTTGGGGTGCAAAAATTTTTTTATTGTTTAATGGAGTTGGTAGAATGTTAATTTATTCGTTGAAAATTTTTTATATTAAAATTGATAGGATGTAAAAGTGAAGAATTGAGGGTGATTGTATTTGATGGATTTCTCAAAAAATATGCCAGTTAGACAAATTTTGATCTGAACCTTTTTTGTAGAGAATTTTGTAAACTATGAAAAAGATGGAGGAGATATTTTGCGTAGGAGTGACGGTTTAGGAGATATTGGAGGTAGAAAAATTTTTTCAAATTTTTCGACTCGCGGGTCATCCTGGATTTTCTTGAGGTTTTTGTAACTCTACGGAAATATTGCAGTGCACATGGCTACAGAGACCATATACGTCGCTGCATACACGCAGTACATTCCAAGTGAGTCGCTGATAGAAGCACTCGGCTCGATCAATTTATGAATTTATCTGGCATGGGAGCCGGGCTCGCGTCGACCAGAGAGGTAAACAACTTTTTTTCTGTACCGTCTTTCAGAAGAACGGCGACAGCACGTATAGTACCCAATAACATATTGGCAACACAGATATCTATCGAACATGTGGCATTTATTCTGACTGCCAATATCACTGTCAAATATCGTAAATATTCAAATTAACTGTTTACTAATCGGAAAAAAAATTTTTTCAACTCGAAAATGCCCAAAAAAAAAATTAACATTTTCAATTTTTAAAAATTTTAAACCTTCCATGTATTTTTAAGAATTCAAAAATTGTCTAAAAAATTACTCTCATAAAAAAAATATTTAAAAACCATTTTCTAAACAAATAAATTTGCAATAAAATTTTTTTGTCCATCTTTCTAATATTGAATGTTTTTTTTTTTTTCAAAAATAAAAATTCCCTTCATAAAAAATATTCCAACGAAAAATTTTTTTTCTAATTTATTTTTTATCATTTTTTAAACACAGATGTTATAAAAGATTAGTTTTTTTTTTTTCAAAAATAGAATTTTGACTATAGAAAAAACGTTTTTTGCAACACATGCTTGTAAAGCTCGTTTTTCTTTCACCAGTGCGTAAAATGCCCCATTTTTTCACAGATACTGCGGATCCTAGACGGTAATATGTCAGCTGTTAAAAAATCAAGTCACTAAATGGCGGCACCAGAGTGAAAAAATCGAAAAAATTTGGCTTGTGTCCTCAAACTCGTCCTGCAAAATGTAGTTTTGGCTCAAGAAACTTGCTGTCAAAAAAATTGCCGCCTTTGCGCACCTGCCATACAATATACTAATTTTTTTTATAGAGAAAAATTTGTTGGCATCAAGTGTATATATGAATTTTATATGTTTATATACTGGTATAAAATTTGTTAGGACTCGCAGATTGGCGAGAAGTCTGTCAAGTCTCGTCTCGCAGATGCGTCACTTCCTGAGAATATCCTGGCGTCGAATTATCCTGGTTAATTTATCCCGACATTATCCTGCGTACCTACACCGTAATATCTCAATTATCTTCGCGCCGAGGTGCCTGCTACCTTGACCCCTCTGGGCCCGATAATCAAGCGGCATTATCAGGCCGAACGCGTCTGGCGGGAAAGCACGGAGAGAAAACTTGACATCGGTTATTACACACACAAACGCCGCTACATATATTTTTTCCATCTTCAGCTGTCAGTCGCGTGCGCCGGGAATTACACCGTGCGAAGGGTCAAACTCTGTCGCGGTAAATTTCCCCTTACGCAAACGCGTGAGCGAACGCATCATCGTGTAATTGCGCATGCGCAAACAAGAAAGAGCCACGTATACGTTGGCGCGCGCGCACTGACGTGTCACTGACACCTTAACGATTTTGTGCGCGCGCGCAAACTTCATTGTCAGTTGCTAACAAAATGCTTATAAACAAAAATGTCGTGTTGATGAAAACTTTCACAAAAAGTTTCCACACGACAAAACTTGGATTTCCATCGGGGAAAAAATTTCTTGGGCATTGCGACGTTCGCGACAGTGGTCCCTTTTGTGTCAGTTGTTGACACAAGACTGCCATTTGTCACGAATTCATGGCTATGAAGTCGAGTTACAAGTAGATAATTTATTAGAGAATTCTTTTAATTAACGCCGCGCTTCTTTTTAAGCCGACTCGTCTTCCCGCGGTCTCTTTCGAACCCTTAAAGGCGACTCGATCACGGAAAACTCCATAATATCGCAAGAGTCACTTAATTTCCAATAGACCAAACATCAAACGGTTTTTTTCATGACTAAAATGCCAATATATATTTTTTTAAATAAAAATTATTTCTATTTTATCATTTTTCCGATAAATGTAAATCATGTTAATTTTAAGGGAAGTCAATATTTTAATGTATATGGTGGTATATTTTGAAAATTTTCATAGAAATCAATTTTTTAGTACATTTTCTCGGCAAATATCGCAATATATCGCAATCGATATATTTCGATATACGTCGATAAACTGTGTATTATCAATATTACTATGTCCTAAGGCATTTCCAATACTTTTATCGCATAATATCGCAATATATCGAAATATATCGAAAAGTATCGAATGCGATATTCGCATAAATTATGAACCCAGGGACCTTAAAAAGCATGTTGACATGTTTTTTTAAGAAAAATTCACACTTTTTCGGTTGTGAACACCAAAAATAGTTGATAAAAACAATTTTTGGATAGTTTTTTTGTCTTTTTAATGCAAAAATAGGTCTAAAAATTACGGAACAAGATAAAGGACCAGTGAATGAGACCTTCCACGCCTGGTTTTGCCTTGAAACCAGCAAATGGGAAGATCTTGTAAATGCGCTTTATATATAACGAGCCGGTGCTCTTCAGCAGCAACGAAGCACAAGATACTGCGTGATACACAGTGTGAAGATCAGTTCGTTTGGCGATGAAACGGCACGATTTTGGGCATTAAACCGCGCGCAATTTTTAACGGCAATGTCATCTCGAGTGTACGGCCGATGATGAGAATCTGTCATAGTGACGCTGAATCCGGCTTTGGGTAATTGCACATTGTGTTGGCAATTTACACGGCTAGATCGCGAGGACCAATATCGCGGCCTGTATCGTCGCTGCGCTACATGAGAGTCGAGAGTCTCGACCGCGAGCTCCATACGTTCCTTTATCGGCAAATCGCCGGCTAATCATCATCAATCACTATTGAGCGAGGGAGACGCAGAGCCGCAATATAACCACGACTGTGTGGCACAGCGCCAAGTTTGCGCTGCTTTTTTTCGTTTTCTTGTCATACGATGAGTTGGACTGTAAGATAATTGTGGGAAATTTTTTATTACGGTTATTACTACTAAATTGTCCAGGTGGTAATTTTATAGATTTTATTTTTTTCTAGAAGTAAATCGTCTTTTTATTCACGAAAGTTCTTAGAAAAAAAAAAAATGTAACTGACGTTAAAGAAATAAAATTAAACTGAGAACAAATTTTTTTTTCTGATAAAAAATTCTTAAATTAAACACTAGTATTATTAATTAATTATTTTTTAGCTACAAAAATTTTTTGCTTTATGAAAAAATTGATTATTTTATTGTGGTAATACCTAATCCAATGAATATTTATAATAATCCTCAAACCATGTGAAAAAATGGCTCAAATCTTAAAAAAAAAATTTTCACTGAGTGAAAAAAAAGCCTAAAAAAAATCTAATTTAACTTCGGTATAATGGTAAAAAAATCTATTAAAAAAACTTTAAATTACTCTCTGTTAAATTTTTACACAATTTCATAAATTTTCATTTTTTTAAACACGAAAAAAAAAATTTTTTTTTCAACACATTTCTCTATTTAAAAAAAAAATCAATTTGTATCAATTAAATTTGTTATGCAATTAAATATGAAACAAGATATCCAACTAATCCTGAAATAATGTCGAGAAAATGGCTCAAAATCATAAAAAAAAATTTTTGTTTTTAAGATTTGTATGCCTAATATTATTTATGATAATTCGTAAACAATTTGAAAAAAAACGGCTAAAATTTTTTTAGAAAAAATTCTGGGGTTTGAAATAAAATCCCGAATTTTTTCGTCCTGCAGTCCGACCAATTATTTATAAGCTGTACATTTTGAATTAATTGAATATTTTATTCTAGAATTAAAAAAAAAAAATACTAAAAAATCACTCTTAAACACCGATATCCAACAATATCGACTTTCCACAAGTAAAAAGCGAGAAAAAAAATTGTTTATCATCACCACACGATCAATAGAAGAACACCTTGGCCCTTGTTAGCTAGCCAGACTAATCGGAAAATTAATATTCATCAATTTTATTGACTGCAAACACTAGCAATTAACCTACTTTCATTATATACATAGATTACAATGTCTATCAAACAATTCCGTACACCTCATAAACCGGCAATAAACACCTAGGTTATCGCGCAAGAACTTAAAAAAAAAAAATCCTCAAGAATTTTTAAAGCATTCGATTGAATTAAAATTTAATCATTCAACTTTTTCAATCACTAAATTTAATTAAAGCTTCATTAAACCAAGTGAAAGTATACTTTTATAAGTAACAAAAAAATTACAAAAAACGTGTATTTTAATAAAATAAAAAAATTACGCAATTATAGTCGTTGAAAAATTGCGTAATTTTTTTTTTTTTTTATGAATTGAAGCTTGTTAAACAGCCAATTCAAGAGACGTGGATTTAGATGATGCTAACGAGAGGACAGGAGTAAAATTCAAAGATACTCTTCCACAATATGGGACGACAATCGCGCTGGTGAATTACGAGGCGAATGTTTATGATGAGCCCGCGACAGATCGTTTTCTCTCGAGTGCGGCGTAACGAGGAAGACGAGACGACCGACAGTTTGGCGTGATCGACTGAGCCGTAACTCTACGCTGTGTGTGACGTGCTCAAGGCCGTGCGCGCGCGCGCGCATTGTCCGACTGGTGGTAATGTCGTAAACAACGCGGTGCGCACAATGTTTGCGCGCGCGTTTAATTAGTCTCTGACGCTTTGGGCCGCTTGGCTGTGGAGAAAGTGCGCGAAAAATTCTGTCACTGATCAAAAGCCTGGCTAACGAACCTCTGGATTTGCCGGCGGGTCGCGGGACGCCATTACCGGACCCCGTCGTACGGTTGTAATGAAGTATGATGGCTCACGGCAGCCCCGCTAACAGTGGGACTCACTTTTGGGCCTCACGTAATCGTCGGTGTTTCTTTTTCTTAAGGAAATTTTTTCTTCCTCGAAAATAAAATCGGATGAATGAATTACATAAATAAGAATGTAAATGAAAAAAAAAAAAATTATTTCAAATTTCCAAAAAATTTTTTGGAATTTTTTAATTTTGATTAAATTTTTTTTTTTAAGAGGGAAGAGATTTTTTTCCGTTAAAATCTGATAAGCTAAATAATAAAAAAAATTTATTTTCTGTTTTTTGGCTGTTGCAAATTTTTTTTTTTTTTATTTTCAATTTTTCTCAGAATTTTGAGGGCGCGGCGGAGGGGG
>MVJL01002583.1:0-34638 GCA_002156465.1 Macrocentrus cingulum | reverse complement strand
GTTAAACGAACAAAAACTAATCTAGGGCTTAAAAGTGAACACGTTCTGGAAAGTTTTTTTTTTTCTCCCCACACTATGCATTAAGTTTAATATGAGCTGTCTGTACACATAAACATTGTCACTCAATCGACGAATTACCGCATAATATTTCATTACCCTGATTACCCTGAAAGTACCTTATTCGATGACTCTCATTTAGCCCTCAACACCCTAAAATCCATCCGAAATATATCGACGAGCAGTGTGTTCAGGTTCAAGTAAGGGTTGGGTATCTCGTATGAACCTGAATTTGCCGCTACTTCTACTGAAAACGGACTTATGTAGTGTACGCAGAGTCAAATCAGCGGCATTCTTATCGTTGAAAATATTCGCGGCCCGGGCCTGCATTTATCCTAACGACACTGCTAGGCTCAATCACAATTCAGGGTCTTCAGGGTGAAAATCAATATAAATTTTTCGCCTCGGGTATGATCTCCACTTATCGCACAAACCGTTGACACGATTCTACCGTGCAACCCCGTACCGCTCCGACTGGCTACTGGCGAAAAGAATGAGCGTGTACATGTCGCGACTGATGGCTTCAGGCCTGTTACATTATTGGCTCGCATTGACCGAAAACGATCGTTTGAAAAAGTTGGAAACTCGCGAAAATGAAGCGACAGCTCCTGTTATTCGTAAGATCAAGTTGGCAGACTTGAATTTCGCTTTTGCTATTCTCGCGGTAGGTCTCGCGATCGCAACTCTGTTCTTCGTCGTTGAAGTGGGCGGTAACCCGACAAAAAAACGGCTCTCGAAGTTTTCCAAACCGACACAGCAACCTCGACGACGCGTCATTGGAAAAAATCCTGCTAAAACTACAATATAAATCTGGATACCCAAGTATCTGAAATAATTATCTGCATATTTTACTCTTCTATTAAGGGAGGCAGAGTGAAACAATTCAAGAATTTAACATCTGTAATACTACTCGCACAATTGTTTTTTCTTCACTTGTTTTCACGCAATAGATCTTGACTTATCCTTTCCTTATAAGAGACATGAAACCATGGGGGTCGCCATATTGGATAGCATTTTATTTTCATTTTCATTGGCTAAGACATGAGTCGTAGATGTGGAGAAGAAGACATCCATAATGCGCGCGCGAAGCGCGCGCATCAACATTCTAGTAATACTATAATCCATCACAAAAATTCATGTACTCTGTTATTTTCGAAGCAGTGTTGATGCTGCATTATTTTAAACTATCTGATATAAACTTACTATAATAATACTCATAGTCTATAATCTCACTATTATTGCACTAATGTCTGCGGTATTCGCAATTAAATGCATCAGAATTATATTCAAATAAATTAATATGATCTGCAATAATTATTATCAAAATATGTATGTATTATAAAAAAAATTCTCTGACAAAAATATCTTCTTTACAGACTTTGAGAAAAAAAAAAATCTACTATTTTATACGTAACTATCTATGTAAATTATCAGGAAGAAAAATTTTTTTTATTTTATGATTATCTGTGTATGTCTCTTTATTTTATTAAATATCATTTATGTATAAGAAAAAGACAACAATTTTTTAAAACGTCAATTTTTAATAATATTAAAAATTTTCATTAATTTTTTATAAAAAAATCAACCGGAGATTTATAATACTATTTTTTCAACGATTTTTTTTTATTATTTTGCTCTTTTTTACTTAGGTTATATATTTTTCTTTAGTTATTTACTATACATACCTATATAATAATTTGATAATTATAGAAATGTTTTCAATTTTTTGTTAATTCATATATTTTTTTTAATTTTAAGGGTAGGACTGTAAAAAATTTTTTTTTGATTCTTGTACATTCTTTACACACGGAAAAAAAATTTGAAGAAAAAGCGGAAACAAACGATGGATTAAATAGTCTTACACGTGGCATCTAGAAATCAGTTTTTTTGTGATATTGAAACTCACTGGGCTATCACGATTCCTTATCTGTCGTCGGACGTCGCGATAGGAATCGTGCAATGAACAATATGCTCTTAATCACGTCACTTTTCTTCGATCTGCCTATACTCTATAATGTTTTTATAAAGTTATTTTAAACGATATTTATTGAGCAATAAACATGTCCACTGGATTCCAATTAATTTTCATCTGCACTCTGATTTCGCATCGGGGATTATGTCAAAGTGAGTTTCATGATTTTTAATTCGTGTTTCTTATAATGCCAAAATGACTTGAAACTAACTACTGAGTAATTTTTTATATTTCATTCATGTCAATGTGTCTAAAGTAAGTTTTATGCCGTATAGTAAAGATAACAAAAAAATTTTCAAATGTAATTTTCCTTGAAATCATGCCGATTTTGGGATTTTTTTTTTTCAGTTTTTTGGCAATAACTCGATAAATAAACGAGATAATAAAAAATATCAAAATATATAAATAATTAGGGATTAAATTTTAAATAAAAAAAGAAAAATTAAATTTTTTGTATTTTCCTTTAGTTTTTAAAAAATTTTAAAATTTTTTAAAATTCTTATTTTTCAAAATATCTCGAAAATAAAGCAAAATATCATAAAAATTTATTCTATATTTTTTGTAGAAAATTAAATTCCCAATCATTTCACTCTCATAACATTTTTTGTTATCTCGCTTATTTACTGAGTTATCAAGACATTACAAAAAAAAAAAAAAAAATTCGACGACCTTTATACAAAATATACATGATTCAAAACAATTTATATATTTCAACTAAGAATCAATCTTTGTTATGCTTACATTCAAAAGGATGTCTAATCAAGTGGGAAAATGCTGCTAAAATAATCCAAGATTACCCATCACCATTATTTCGTGTAATTGTGAACGAAATTTTCTCCACTGATGGTTCAAAAAAATTATTTTTCACCTGTGAAAATCAGAGTATAAAAATAACTAATATTTTCCCATCCGAACCAACGGAAAACTCTGATGTCATCAGAAAAAAAGTCAATTTCTTCACAAGTATATCGAAAAAATTCAAAAACAACAAAATATCTCAGGTATTTAAAATAATATAAAAAATTCAAAATTTTCAAATAAATAAAACAAAAAAAAATTTTATTCCAGAAAAAAAATTCACTCTGCACAGTTAGTTTCAATTTCCCATCATCATCATCATCATCATCATCATCATCAAAAGAGGTGCCAGTGAGAAAACAAAATAAAAATCTACAGATTTTTTTTTTCTACAAATTTTTTATGATTAATAAAAAATTTATTTTCAGATAATTTATCATCTCATCATCAGAAACACGTCCGATGAAATAAAATTAGAATTTTTCGTTGAATCAAATTGCAATAATTCGCGGCGGAGAAGATCAAATGACAGAAAAAATCATTTTCCATCTGCCAGACCATTACATGAGTCTTCCGACGAAGAAAAATCATCAGTTTCGACTCTTGCTGATACCGCAGAACCTTCAAGGCCATCAATTTGCACGATTTGCGACTGTACAGATGAAAAACTCATTATAATAATCCTGGCGATTCTCTTGGCAGCCGAAACTACGGGACTAATCACAGCAATCGCAGTAAAACTCTTATTAAAATACAGGTATAAAAAAAGAACAAACAAAGAAAAATCCCTTATCTAACGCACTTCAAAACAGACAGCGACCCAAGCCCGTGGCGGTGGACAGAACAAATGGCTTCGACGTTCGTCCTAACGGCGAGATGTACGAAATTCCGAGGTAATTATTTGACTTTTTATTATTAAACATTCATACGTAAAAAATTCTACAAGTCTTGGGAACTCGTTGCCACGCATTTAACCCTAGTGAAAATTTTTCAACAATTTTTAATGCTAAAATCTACAAAAAATGACAACTTTTAACGATACTATATATCAGCTTTGTAAATTTCAACAATTTTTTACGAGAAAAACCGCAGTTTGGGACAAAATCTTTTGTAGATAGTTGTAAAAATTATTTAAAAAATTTTAGTATAGCGATTTTTCCGGAAGAATGTACTTATACTGTATAAAAAATATTCATTGAAATATCGAGTGAAAGTACTTGAAAAATACATTTTTGCATGAAAATTCAAGCAAAACTGTATTTTTAGGACCAAAAAGTGCAATTTTAGGCCCTAGGGAATAAAATATCACTTTTTAGCCCTGAAAATAGGGCTAAAAAGTCAGGGACAAAATGAGCCACTTCACGCCGTCAAATGGGGTACAAAACGGGTCACTTTTTGAGCAGGAGGGACAAAAAATCCTTTTTCCTCCCGCTATGACGCAAAATTATTTGTGGCATTAAAATTTTTCTCATTTTTTTCAGGTATCCCATTTTACCCTCCTGTCCCATTCAGACCTAATTTATTTTGAATTTCTATACATACTTTTTGTAATGAATTTCCAAAATTATAGTGCGGCTGTATTTTGTCTAACAAAATCAGTAAAAAATCTAATAAACTAATGAACTTTCACTGATCTCAGGCGAGTTGTAAAAAATTTGAAAAAAGTTATGAAAAGTTGGGGATCATTTGTTGTAGAATATTCCCACCAGGCATATCTAAAATCCATGGCGTTCAGAACTTCTATTGAAACCAGAATCCCCATTAAAAAATTTTAGTTAGTTGTAGAAATAGAAAACTGCTGAATGAGACCGTTGAAAATTGTAGAAATGCACTAAAAAGTTGTAGTAAATAACAAACAAACAAACAAACAAACAACAAAAAATTTTAAAAAGTTGTAGAAATTAATAGAAAATAGCTAAAAGTTGTAGAAAATTGCGTAATAAGTTGTAAACTATCTTTACCAAGGAAATGCGACAGTGAGGCTTGGGAAAACTTTTTTGCCGAGTCTAGAGGCGTAGAAAAGAATCATCAAACGCGCCAAATCGACGCAAATCATCAGCACAAGGTCATTAATCACTAATATGCCCTGTTCACTAGATAAATCCTTGCATACCGTCACGTCTAGGTTACATCAGATATTCCAGAGCACACGGATTGTTAATGAAGAGTGATATGTGCTTGATTAGATTAATTTTTTAATTTTTTTTCAGGCCAAGCATCGACGAGCGCAGTTCTGTCGACTCGTATCGTCGAAGATCACAGTCGTTCAACGACTCCATTGAGGAGGAAATCGAAGTGGCACGACTGTGAAGCAGTTGCCTCTTTTGCTACATGTATCTACTAGGCAACGCGGAAGTACGTGGAGAAAATTATAAATCAACTCTTTCCACATACTACTCTCGATGGCTCCTCGTTCTCAAGATCCTAAAATGAATATGATTTAAATACGATCCATAAATACATTATCACAATTGCAACGTACACTCTTATATTTAAATTTATTCCACGTGGACGTGTGACGATACGAAATGATGCATTCCTTCGCGTCGACTCTGGAATTTTTTCTTTTGCGCATCAATATCTCGATTATTTTCTGTTGGCCCTCGCGGTTTTGACAATACCAAACAAACACCGTATTTATACTGCATATACCATTTTTCCTGCGGTATTAGGTAGATTTCATAAATTTACATAAATAATATATGAAAAATATAAATAAAAGTATATTTATAATATAATTATTTTATAATAATTTCAGCAAAAAGTTATGTATCTAAAATCTATGATTTTATATTTTTTTCTATAATTTAAATATAAAAATCATATATTTTGTAAATTTTTGACTTTTTTTCCATCATTATCGATAATTATTCGACCTGAATAACACCGATACGACCAGGGTGGGGAAATTTTTAGAATGAAGGAAAAAACCCGCACCCAAGCGGGGATTCAAAGCAAACCCCCAACCCTCCGCGCTATGCTGCTTGACGAGCGTTTTACCACGCGGCCAATCGGTCGGATAAGAATGAAGATGTAATTGAATGAAAATATTATTTTGGCGTTAAAGTGTGACATTTATTCTACGATATAGACACAAATGCGGTATTTTTTTATTTTGTTACGGTATTTACTTAAGTATTTATAAATACTTAAGTGTTATAAAAAATTTTCAGAAGTTATTGTTAATTATTGCAGATTATTTATTCTGCCTAACTCCCGGGTTTAAATTAAAATAGAATGAGAAAAAAAAAAAGTTATTTAGTAAATATCACACTCATTAAAGGATTTACACAATTTTTATAAAAGACATTTTTTGTAGTTTAAAAAATAAACTTTTAAAAAGTATCAGTTAAAAAATCTCGTATATCTAATAGTTTTCACGATATATTTCAATTAAAAAAAAGTCTTCCACAAATTTATTCTTCTACTCAAAAACCAATATGAGAGTTTACTTTTTAGTAAATATCACAATTACAAGAGGTTTTACCCAATTTTTACAGAAAATATTTTTTGTAGTATATCAAATAGGCTTTAAAAAAGGATCAGTTGAAAAATCCCGTATATCTAACCGTTTTCCCGATATATTTAAAATAAAAAAAAATCTCCAAAGTTTCTTCAACTACAAATCCGTAATAAGATTTTACTTTTTAGTAAATAACCAAATAACTACAAGTTGTACCAAATTTTCACAAAAGACCTTTTTTATAGTTTAAAAAACCAGCTACAAAAAAGGTTCAGTTACAAAATCCCGTATCTCCATTGCTTTTCATGTAATATTCGAAATAAAAAAAATCGTGCTCAATCCTGTCCAATTATACTCCGCCATGATTACAGCCATCCACCATGCTGAAGTAATGGCAAAGCACGAATGGAATATATCCTCATATACATTCTCTAAACAAGTTCGACCTTGCAAACACAGATTTATCTATCTATATATGTACTCATATGTTAACCTGGTTCATCTGCGCGTGATTGCAGCGCGATTTTCATGGCATGAAGACCGTTTGTGTGCTTCGCAGGGAGACTGCCCCCTCTCTGTGCCCGATATACCGTTTTGTGTCAGCCGGTCTAGTCTTACACACATGTATTATAAAGGGAACCCACGCCAAAGTGGCAGTTTCATGCGCTGCAGCGCCCGATTCCCAGTTGTTGAACGTCGTGCCTGTGCCTTATCGCGCTTTATTACGTGCTACTTATGTTGTCGCAAGTCTGAACATGAAGTTTGTGTGTCTGGATAGCCCGCGGTGACACTGACGAAATTTATTCGCGGCATTGACCAGGTGTTTTCACATTCACACCATCGCTGGACTGTAAATGGCGACACGTAAGTATATCGCTGATCGATGCACCGATCGACCGACAGTGGAAGTGGTAAAAACGTGTAACCGAGCTAGTGTCTTGTCTATTATTGATGAAGCATTCAATGACGTGCGTCTCGGCCACGACGCAGCGCGGGAATTCATATATCCTCGTGGTAATTCGAGTTTCCAGTTATTTTCAGGTGTGTAACGATCGTTATCGCGACGAGACGGAGCCGCGTTTTATGGTAATAACAGAAGAATTTAAATCTCACCTGTATTTCACCGTGTTTTTCACTGTCAGATTCATTCTTTTTCATGTGACATTTCTGATTGAAGCCACACCTATATTAGTGACTGTAAATTAATGATGCGAAAGTTTTTTTTAACACTCTAAAAGTTGATTGTAAGGAAAATCGGATGCGTCAGACACTACTTTCGCTTATATCTCAATAACTATTCAAATTACAAACTTTATCGTCCGAACCTTTTTTATTCAGAATTTCAACAGCTACAAAAAAGGTTATGTGTAAAAAAGTCGTTAGTTGAATATTTTCCAAGATACATGCAAAAAACCAAGTTCAAAAATTTGAGTGTTATAATTTTTATTACAATGCATGAGATTTATTGTTATAAATTATTGTTTTAGATAATTCCCACGTCAATGAGTAGTATCACAATCGTCTAGATAAGAGCGTGATCATCTATAGTAGCAACGATGGCAATTGCACGAATCAAAAGTTTGTTGGACAGCGGGCTAAAGAGCGTGACAACTCCTCTCGATCGGACGACAAATTTAGAGCCAGAAATCGGTCTGCGAATAGTCCATTCACCAAATGAAAAAACCATCAGAGTGACGGTACTGGGTGCCCGACATTTGCCGCAGAATTTTGGCTTTACACGAGTTAACAGCTACGTCGTCAAGGTAAAGTCAGTCAGCGGAACTTGTGACATAACCTGTGCGCAATTATACATCCTTAAACCGAACAAAAAGTAATAATACTTGAATTCTCAACAGATAAAATTATTCCCTGGAAAGGAGAAATTCGAGACAACATCGAAAAACGAATCTTGGCCTGTGTGGAACGAAGAATTTACATTTCATCTGCGGAAGGAAACAAAAATCAAATTTGGCAAGTCAAAAGTGACAGAGGACGAGGTAGATGGTTCGAAATTAATTATTGCTACACTCTATGCAATCTTAGAGGACAAACCGCTCATAGGAACTGACAAAAAAGACACCGAGAAGGAAAATACAAAGGGTGAGACATCGAAAAAAGACGCAAAAGGTAAAAAAGACGCGTCAACATCGAGTTCCACCGAGTCCAAGTCGAATAAACTGTTGAATCAGTTATTCGGCAAGAGTCAGGACCGAGAAAAAGAGGCGGCAGTGCCTGAGAGAAAGTCCTTAGACAAGAGGAGGACAATTGGCGCAACTTCAGTGCCCTTAGATCCGAAGAATTTCGTGTCTAAACCCTCCAAGGCGAAGCACTCGGCTGATGTATCCACCGGGGATATTTGGAAACCATTACGGGCAATCACCAGCGGAATTTCCGGCGCGGAAGATCGAGTAATTTTTCTCCTTAAATTCATTTCAACCCGCAAGATATCCAACTGATGAAGAATATTATTTTGTTTTTAGCGGGAGAGTAAAAAGGGACAGGTAGAAATGATTTTGACGCAGGAAAAAAGCGATAAAAAGGACGTGAGCGAGGGCCGACTGGTGTTGAGCCTGTCGCGTTTGCGGTGTTCATTGCAAACAATGCACGAGCAGGAAGCTTTGAAGGGTCAGATGTATATAAAAATGTCGGTGGTTGAGGGAGGACGAGTAACCCACTTTTGGAAGAGTGATCGTTTTGCTCCGTCGGTCTCCATGAAATTTGCCGAGGACAAGGCCCAAGTTATTGCTGACAATCCGTACGAGGGTGCGCTCAACGACGTGAGCTTTGTTGTGAAGTTTGTGTCGAAAAATAAAATGGGTAAGTAAAAAACAAACAAAAAAATACCATTCGGCAGCCGAAATGGAAGTAGATTTTTTTGGCAAATCTCGTTTTATAAAAATGTAAAATTTCACAGAATCATTTAATTTGATATGATTAAATATTTTACACTAGTAAAACATATCGATATGGAAATTAAAGCTTATTTAATCAGCTTTTGGATGAATTCAACAAATATTTAATAAGTTATGGCGTTCAACAGTTATCTTAGACAAAATCATCAAAAATCGAATTTTTTCATTTTTCGAAAATTGTTATTTGCTACCATTTCTAATGAACTGATATATATATTTTTTTAAATCAGTTTGACGATATATATCTGAAAATACCAAATTTTTTAGCTACAATAGTTAGATTTCTAAGAAATCTATTAAAAACACAAAAATTCACGATTTGAAAATAATTTCGATGGTTTATTTCAGGGAAAAAAACGACCGTAGGACATTTTGTAATCGGTCCAGACGTCGGTGGTACCTACGGTGAACAGTGGAAACAAGCCATGGCAAAACCTGGTCAAGTTGTGACAAAATGGCAAGCTTTTGAGTGACCAATCACACTCTTAAGCTTCACCTCAGCAGCTGGTCGTAAAGATTATTTGTAAATAATACAAGCCGTCCTTGCAGTTTTACGACGCAATAAATGAGATTATTGCCTGTGAAAAATGAAGACATAGGCTGTCCAATTTATTTTTCTAAACGAAAATGAATAATTTGTATTATTACAGAGAAATATGACTGTAGAATAGTGTGTTTATGTGTCGTATATATTGAAGCCTTGATGTCGAGTAAAAGAATTCGTTGACACCCGTGATAATTTGATGAATCACATGGATAATTGATGTCTCACACACGCCAAGCAGCGTCAAGAAACATATGAGCAGTAAGAGTGTGAGTTGATTGAATCATTGGTGAACTTTTAAGCACATTAAAACACAGGCTACAATTTAACATTTAATCAAATATACATTAGATGTATTGTATTTACTTTAAATTATAAGTAATAGTACATTATAGAAAAAATTTTTTTTTAAATGTAATTTATACATGTTGATTGCCATCATGCAATGGTTAATTTGTTTTTTCTAACATTGCCCTAGCTACGTTCTAAAAAAAATTATAAAAAAACCAGGAACGAGTTGAAATACTCTTGAAAAAATCATCGCACATTGTAAAGATGTAAATAAAATTATAAAAAACACATAGATATATTTATGTTATTAAAAAATATCTGGACGGAAATTGCAGTCAGATCTGCGTTAATACGAAGAAGTTAATATACCTAGTATAAAAATTTTTCTTTTTTTTTTAACTTTGTACTACTAACACACAAATCACTGGAAACGTGACGGTAAGTGTATAGAGAATTATGTCTTTAAGCAATGTGTGGAAAGTGCGATATTTGCTAAAAGTTTTCGCGTCACAAAAGTTGAAATTCTTTCAGTATATAATCATAAAAAAAAAAATAGATTTCTGTTGAAAATTGACATAATTATATATTGAAGAAATTTCAGTGTTTTTGACGTGGAAATTTTTAAGAAAAACCTAGACTTGCCATACCTCCTTAAAGATCGAACGATTGAGTACAAAAATTTTAACTTACATTTGTACGGGACCGCAGTAATTAAGGCACAATATATTAAAATATTGGTAAAAAAATTCCCTTGGGAATCGTCACGTGTATCGCGAGATTCATTTAAGCGTGAAATAGTATCCTAAGGTAAACAGTCCAACAAGAAGAGTGACAAGCCAAGAGTTTTGCAGGGAACTACTGGCATTACAGCCATCCTTGCTGTTGCAAGTACAGTATTCCATAAAAATATTGTACGTTCCAGTTCGCATGAGGCAAAATCTCTCATCTCCGCCGATTCCCGGCTCGCCCAAAAATGCACAATGCCGGAAATACGACCATTTGCCATTAACTGAAAGCAAAGAAAAAAAAACCGAGAAGTTGACAAAACATTTCAAACAAACGAAATTTAACAAAATACTGTCTCACCTTTTTGACGAACTTTGCGGCACATTGTTGGCTGAACACCTTTTAAATGTGGCAGAGGTTTTGCCTGTTTACAATCGAAAATAGGCACGGTGGAGTTGTCAAAGGGATCGGCACATTTTGGGTCTGAATCTGACCTGCACTCCCAGCATTTAATCGACCATCCTGTTTGTAAAAACAGACGAATTTTTATTCAACAAGTTTACAGTGAGATAGCGATGTTGTTAATGAATTAAAACAGTTAAATGTATATTGCGCAAGCTCAAGAAGTTTGTATATCAAACAAAACGTTTAAAAATCCACCTTACCTTGTTGAATGCAGCACACGAGGACAATGAGCGCACCGAGCGCGATTGAACTATTATTTTTAAGCATTCTTGTCGAAATTTTAATATATTTTTCAAGACACTTATATTAAAATGACATAAATAAACGTGATATGCAGGTTAGATTATGTGCATATTGATAAAACACTCAAAGTTTTTTTTTTTAATCGCGCGAAATCGAGATGAGCTCGAACTTGGTACGAATCAATAAACAATTTTTATCATTTAGTACGATTTTATATTAATTTTATATCTAATTAATTATTCATAATTAGTTAAATACACGACAAATTTGTACGCGGCGACGCCCTTACTGTTAGAATTGTGCATCATACACACATTCGGCCATTTTCCATAAATAATTATCATACGATGACGTCACTTTCTCCTTTTAAAAAATTACGAGTTTATTTCAATAACAACGCAAAAAAACATCATAATCATGTTTTTAAATAAAGGGAATTTTAGAATCGTATGTTTTTTTTTATCCTTTGATTGTTTATATTTTATTTATGCATGTATAAAAATTTTTAAATTTTTTCTTTCCGCGCCATATTTTGCAATGGCGGCGGCGATGACTTCATTACCGACGACGGTCTTGTGTGTGTTTTTTTCAAACATGCGCTTGATGGAAGATTGAGGTTATGTGAGTCTCAAAAGAACACGACAGACTACGGCACGGTTTATAAAAGGTATTTATATGTAAACAAAAATTCGTACATAATTTTAAAAAAATCATAAAACCATGTAAAATACATATTTCATCAATTACAGATAATTTTCAATATACAATGGCTAAAACTAAAAATAAAAAACGGCCGCTAGCCGAGGTAGCAGCAGCGAAAAAGCTGCGAGACAAAAAGAAATCAACAAATCCCTTTGAAATTCATATAAATCGTAAAAAACAAGATGTCTTAGGACAAAAGTTAAAAAATGATCGAGGTTTGCCAGGAGTAGCGCGATCAAAAGCCCTTCAAAAGCGCAAACATACTCTGCTCCAGGAATACAATCAAAAGGACAAGGACAACGTGTTTATGGACCGACGTATTGGTGAGAAAAATTCTGCTTTGACACCCGAAGAAAAAGCCATGGCGAGATTTGCCGCTGAGAAAATTAAAGCTCATAAAAAAAATATATTCACACTGAACGACGAAGAAGTTCTGACTCATCGCGGTCAAACGCTCGAGGAGATTGAAAAATTCGATGATCCAAGGAGTGACGATGATTTGTCGGATAACGAGCAAAGCGCCGGACACTTGAACAAAAAATTTGTCGGCGATGCCCACTTTGGCGGGGGAATTCTCTCCAAATCGGATGGAAAGCCGTCGCACAAGGAGTCACTAGCCGAGCTGATTGCCAAGGACAAGAAAAAGAAGGCTGAGCAGAAAAAACTGCGAGGAGAAACGATGGATTTAACAGAAGAGCTGGATTCCAAGTGGAATGACCTTCGTCCACTGATGACCTCGCTCAGGCGGCCAAACGACGCGGAAACTGACACGAAAACCGATGACTATGACATATCCGTGCGCCAGTTGAAGTTTGAGAGCCGCGGAACGCCGAGTGATCGATTAAAATCCGAGGAAGAGATCATGAAAGAGGAGAAAGAGCGTTTGGAAACTCTAGAGAAAGATCGACTGGCGCGAATGAAAGGTTTCTCCGACGACTCCGCGGGAAAAACTAACCACAAATCGGCGGACGACCTCGACGATGGATTTGCGGTTGAAGATATCGATGAGGAGCCTCTAGCCTACGGAGAGGACGGCTTATTAAGGGGAGCTAACCGTGAAAACGTCGAGGAGACATCGGACAATGAAAATGTCGAAGAATCTGGCGCAAAAAACGCCGACGGTGACGATTCTGGCGATGAAAACCTCAGTGAGGCTGAAGAGCCTGTCGATTCGGACGTTTCCGACGTGGAAGATCAGTCAGAAGACAGTGAGGATGATTTATCCGATATAAAAGTCTCAGATGCGTCGAGTGACGAGGACGAGGTTGAGGAAGAGCAGCAGGAGGACGACCAAAACGATCGTGAAGTTGAACTCGCTCCTGAGCCGGAAAATTCTGCTTCACAGGAGCTTTTGGATGCTGAAAAGACGCAGAAAATTAATGAGATCCGCGAAGATTTGCAGAGGATAAAAGAAATAATGGAGAAAGCTCGAAAAGAGCTGCCTTACACTTACAGCGCTCCAGAGAGCTACGAGGAATTGCGTGTGCTGCTAAAGCCCCACGGGCCGGAGCATCAGTCAATCATTCTCGAGCGAATAATAAAATGTAATCACTACTCTTTAGGCCAGGAAAATCGGGAGAAACTCTGTAAAGTGTTTGACTATCTCCTGCAGCATTTGGTGACGATTATTCGGGTTAAAACACCTGAAGCGCTGGCTCGCGCCTTCCAAATCGTCGACAGACTGTGTCCACATCTGTTTGACTTGGCGCAAGTGAATGCGGCAAATACTGCAACGTGTGTGCAGACTTTGATGAAGCAACAGCACGAGGAATTTAAGAAAAATCCGAAAAAATACCCGGGATTGGACACGTTAATTCTATTTAAATTTATTTCGCTGCTTTTTCCGACCTCGGATTTTCGCCACCCAGTCGTCACGCCTGCTCTCGTGTTTATGTCGCAAATTTTGCTGCGATGCCGTGTAAAAACTAAGATGGATATTGCACGCGGACTGTTTCTTACGACGCTCATGCTCGAATATACGATTCTCAGCAAGCGGTTATCACCGGCAGCGATAAATTTTCTACGGGGAGTCGTGTTTCTTGCGACGATCAAGCCTGTGCCGATGATTCCTAAAGTTGTCCCGCCATTTAAGAGGCTCGGAGATTTCTCAAATTTGCTGGTGCTCGAGGAGCGTTGCAGAGAATTTATTATCGAGCCTTTGGGAGCGCACATGAAGGTGAATGATCTGTGCTCAGGTGCGATTGACGATGACTTTAAAATCCGGGCGCTTGTCACGGCGATAAATTTGACTGGAGAGTTTAAAAATCTACTGGAGGAGTACGACGCTGTTTACAGTATTTTCCAGCCTATTTCCAACCTTTTAATGCTGAATTCGTGGAAAATGTACCCGAAAAATGTGCGCAAACACGCGCGACAACTATCGAAGGATTTGGCGTGCTTGGCCGAAAAGAAGCTCGAGTACGTGGTGCAGCCTGCAAAGAAACCCAAGGCATTGAGGCTATATGAGCCGGTTATTGAAAAAGTGTACGATGGTAAAAAACAAAGGAACATGTCGAAAGAGAAGGCAGAACGTGAGAAATTAAAGCACAAACTCAAGAAAGAGATGAAAGGTGCTATTCGTGAAATTCGACGAGATAACTCGTTTATTGCTAAAGTGCATATTAATTTACAAATTAAAAATGATCAAGAACGAAAACGAAAAGTTCAAGAAATTTTCGGTGATGCTGCAATGCAACAGGGAGAATTAAATAAAATGAAAAAACGAAAATAGAATTTTTTATCGACTTGCAATTTTTTTTTACTATTGTTCCATTGTAGTACGCTATCAATGGTAAAATGAAAGCCATGTAATGTGTATTATATATGACAAATAAATTTATTTTATTTGAAAAGTAATTTTTTAATTGTATTTTTATTTCATGAAATGTAAAGATCAAATTTTTAATTTACTTACCCGTAAATTATCTGCAAATTCATTATTATTTTTTAAAATTCATCCATTTTTCTGATGCACAGAGCGAGGAGAAAACTTTTTTGAAATTAAAAAAAAACCTCTGACGAAAGCGACCTATCGATTGCGAACTTTCCATCACTGAGCAGAGTTCAAGCTTGTGCAGTAATCATCAGTTACCAACTTCGGTGTGGTGCAAAAAAAATAATTATTCTCAAGTATTCTTTCGAAGGACAAATACCTGGATTGGCGTTGGTGTTTAAATCACAGTCATTATAAATATAAATGAAATTGTTGTTCTATTGGGGGCGAAAAAAAAATCAAGATTTTTTGCAACGTCACTGAATTCATCAAGCTGTGACAACGTTCACACCAACTGTTAAAAACACCAACATACGCGTGAATGCAGAGACTAAATCCAGGTATAGATGACCATATTTTTTTTTATTCATTACATTGTTACTACCTGCGCATCAGTGAATTTACCATTCATTTTTATCACTTGAAATTAATAATATTTCTATTATCTAATTAAATTCTCATTAAAAATACCTCGCACAATTTTTTTTCTCATCTTTAACCTCATTTTTTGTTTATTTTTCCTCTCATCCCCTCCAAATCCCATTTACAAAACCCCATATAAATTTATCCCCAATTCATCGATGCTAATAATCACTGACTAATTGTTGATCTAGGAGAGGATAATGATCACAAATAGATCCATTTAATTCATAATCATCACAATGTCTGACAACAGTCCACCTGAGCTTGACGATGGTGGTCGAGAGAACCATCACGGGCGAGCAATCCGCATAGAATCGGCTGCCAGGTCGAACAGATACCGTCTTCCACGAATAGAATCTCTACGACGACCTCGCACTATGTTTCGACCGAATTTGCCAAGCAGTGAGTCAACAAATGGTAAAAAAAACTCAAAAAATCATGTGGATTAAAACAAATTTTAATTTCAATATTATTTTACAGAAACTTCCGGAGCACTTGCACCAACAGTATCAGAGGATGAAACAATCAGTCCTACAGCTACGAGCATAACAGACCAGGAATCAACAGCTGACGTGACAGACGGAGCGTCATCGCCTGATCATACGTCAACGAGTGCTCCAACGCTCAGTTCGGACGATGAGTAAGTTGATGTTTTTGTATGATTAAAAAAATATTAATTAATCATCTTGCAGCAAAAGATATTGCTGGGTGTGCTTTGCAACGGACGAGGATGACGCAACGGCGTCGTGGGTAAAGCCATGCCATTGCCGGGGGACAACCAAATGGGTTCACCAGGGTTGTATACAGCGATGGGTCGATGAGAAGCAAAAGGGCAGGGCAGGCGCCTATGTCGCATGCCCGCAGTGTAATACAGAGTACATAATTGTTTATCCAAACATGGGTAAGATGAAATTTTTATGCTTTGTTCGTGTTTTCTCGTGTTAACAGCTCACTGTTTTCTCTAGGTCCCCTGGTCGTGGTACTCGACACAATTGACGGCGTGATTTTCCGGGTTTGTCCGTTTATCGCTGCGGGCATTGTTGTAGGGTCGATTTATTGGACTGCGGTAACGTATGGCGCCGTCACGGTGATGCAAGTTGTCGGACACAAGGATGGATTGACCATGATGGAGCAGGCCGATCCTCTGGTGCTTCTTGTTGGTCTCCCTACTATACCCATTATGCTTGTGCTTGGTAAAATGCTTCGTTGGGAGGATCAGGCTCTCAATTTACTCAGACGACATGCCTGCAAGGTACCGATTTTACGACACTTCCTGCCGAGAAATTACTCAGAGGATGAACGTACCCAGTCTCAAGAAGTACCGCCTATGAGCGATCCTATTTGTGCCACTAGGATTCTCTGTGGTGCTCTTTTGCTTCCTACAATTGCTAGTATTTGTGGGAAACTATTTTTTGAGAGTATTCACTCGAATTTTCAACGAACTCTGCTGGTAAGTTTATTTATTTATTTTTTTAACTGTAAAAAACTAGGTAAATTGAAAAATATTGCATAATTTTTATGATAAAATGATATTTTTTTAAACAGTAAACAATTTAATTATTTCAAAAATAAGTATGAAATTTTAGAAAGAAAATTTTTTTTGTTTTGATTCACATTTTTGAAATAAAAGTAAAAATATTAGAATGAAAAATTAAGAAATTTCAAGCGTTTTTTTTTTTTTATTAATAATAAGAAACGAAAATATTTAAGTCTCAATTTCTCAGGAGGTATATTAGGGTGGCCCAAAAATACTGACTATTTTTATTTTTCAGGTCTCATATAAAAAAAACGCTCTAATATCAAAAAAGCATTTTTAGAGGTCGCTTACGAATTTATTTATATTACATATAAAAAAATCTACTATAACGGAGACAGGAAAAAACAATTTTTCTACAAACAAATTTTAACCATTTTTGCCGACTTGAAAATTCGGCAGCGATATTTAAAAATGCTTGTATGATTTTTGAATATGACACTCAAAAAACCAAAATACTCAGTTTTCTGCGTATGCCACCCTAATATCTATATCGTGGATATTTGGATATTTAAAAAACATTAAAATTCTACATGTATCATCTAAATATTACTCTTTTTATCATGTCAAAATTTTAGTTGGAATTTTTTACTTCAAATTACAGCAAAAACTTTCTTAAAAAAATTCAATTTTTAAAAAATTTTTATATTTTCTTTAACTGTTTTTTTTTTTCTTCATCAAATGTTGATAAGAAAAAAATTACTGAAATATATTGAATCTATATTTTTAAAGATTTTATAAAATTTTTTTTTATTACAGTAAATGACAAAACATTTATTGTATCGTAAAAATATATTTTTTTTCTGTCCCAGGGTGGTGTAGCATTTATAACGATAAAAGGCGCCTTCAAGATTTATCACAAACAACAACAATACGTAAGGCAATGTCAACGACGTATAATGGATTATACAGACAGCAATGTTGCAATATACAGAAGACAGCAAAACACTGAAAATAGCCAGTCAAGTTAAAGTAGAATAATAAAAAAATATTTGGGGGAAAAAGTAAAAAAAAAATAAATAAATAAATAAAAGTAAAAAAATATATATTATATAAATAAACAAATTGACCGACCGAGCTCTGTAATTGTCGATCATGACATATTATCGACTTAATTTCGTGTTGGGTAATACGTAAATTAGGTTGATTTAACAATTCTGTAAAATGCTATTGTAGAAAAACAACGCAAACTAAAAAACAACAACAAAAAAAAAAACAATCAGATAAAAAAAAGAACAAGAATTGACTGTACATATTCGCATAATGCAAATGTTAGTTAAATCACAATAGTGGATTATATAGTACAGTTATTGTAGCAGTCAGATATCGCTGTAGAAAAATTCTATCTTTGTTTGATAGATAGTTTTTTTTTCTTAATTATTGATAATTTAATTTTATAAAAAATGTCATTTTTGAGTTTCACCGTGTTTTAGACAAAATTTCCGATTAGATTTTTTTTTAATCAATAGAAATACGTTATTTATTTTGATGATTAAGTAAAAGAAAAATTATACCTATTTTTGAATAAAATTTAATTTTTAATAATTCAAAAAAAATCTGGATAATTTGATGTATAGAGCGCCATGGAATTTCTACGTAAAATTTCGTTTTGCGTGCTTATAATACATGAATATGTATTTATAACTTAGTAAGGTCGCTCGAAATAGCAGATAAATCATGAATTTTGTAATTCGTATTACTTCAATAAAATTCTTTATTTTACATCACATGTCCTGTATAATAAAAGAATAAACTCCACACATTATAAAGTATTTTTTTGTTTATCCTCAACTGTATATTTATACATGGTAATTTTTCATTTGTTTTATCCACGTTAAATATGCTAAAATAAATGTTTCAATTATTCCATAGAAGGATGGAATATTTTGTGGAAAATTGATAAAATATTATTTCTATTATTAAGTACAATAATATGTTACATTTGATATATTATTTCAATATTAACTGGATTTTTAAGCAAAACTTTGGTCATTTTTCATGATTCAAGTTAATAAACTTGTAACATCACGTTCTACCTTGAATATCTTAAAAACCATACGACATACGGAATTTTTAGTGAGAATCTTTTTTATAGATCTTTTTGTAGAGAATAAAAAAGATTCTTTGAAAAAATCTCGTAGGTCTAATCATTTTTGAGATATTTAACAGACCCTGTTTTCTCAGTTTTTTTCATTTCGTATATACAACAACGCTCACTCAGTATATTTTTGTTTTATAACTCAAAAAATACGCATTATTATTGGTTTTTACATAAGATCAATTTTGTAGTATTTTTTTCAAGCTACAAAAAAGGTCTTTAGTAAAAAATTCACAAAGTCAATAATTTTCGAGATATTTGTAAAATAAAAAATCGTGAAATATCCGATTTTTCGGAAAACGATAAAAAAAAAAGCCTGAAAAATTTTTATTTTACAAATACTCTTGTAAAAAAAAAAAAAATTATTATTATTCGTAATGTTAACAATCTAGAACACTACTAATAATGATAACCACGCGTCTCTTTGTTGTATTTTGTACTATCAAACAATATATCGTACGGAAAAATAAATTATATCCACATCTTCAATTTGCAATTATACAAACAATGTATACATAAATTAACGTCATTAATAGTAACCTATATTAATAAAAAACACAGTTGCGCTGTAAAAAAAAAATACGGTTTTCCTTGTATAAATTAAAAAACAAAACAATTATGTCATAAAATTTTCAATGTTTTTTTTTCTATTCCGCGCTTGGCGTACTTTTTTTTACAGCAAACCTGTATTTTTGATTAATTTTATGAATTTTTAGTAGAAATCATGCGATGTTGAAAAAAAAATAACAAATTTCGCTGATTTAATATTTGAATGAAACGCTTGGAAAATAAATTTTCGATGTTTAGCTTTGACTGGAAATTTTCCGCTTAAATAAATAATCTCGTTTATTGAAAAAGATATTGAATGATTGTCTAATAAAGCAAAACGGTTTTAGACTTTAATTTCCTCGAGGCAAAATACCTTAGACATTGCCAAGGTCGAAAAATGGTTTTTTTCAACCTCTAAAAGTCAATATACCTCGAAGAAGATGCTTAAAACCACTCAAAATAAGTGAAAATCACCTGGACATCATCATCATCGAAAGTTGATTTGTTAGACCGCAATAAATTATAAAATTTCGTTTGAAACAAATGACGGTAGAATGTGTCCTATGAAATAAATATCAAACAAATGAAGACCGCATGTGACCCTATTTTTCTAAATTTAATGAAATTTTGGAGAAACATTCGTTGCTAGGGAAATATCTCGCTTAATAGACCGTCGATCGAAGTAATTTTGGATCCATTCGACACGGAATCGACGATACATAAACATGGCATCCAAGAACAGTTGCATGAAAAAGAAATTAATTCCAGCGTTATTTCAAATTAAGATTTCATTTGTTCGAAAAAGCGTTTTCATTCCTTTAAAGATACTCAGGATGTCTCACGCATTTATCAGCAAAACTGTTGACGTCCATGCCTGGCGCGAGACTCTACCGATTCTCTTGATAATCTCAAAAGCAGCCAAATTCAACAATAACCGAAACAAAAACCCCCCAAAAAGTAAATAAACACCCGCGAAATCACTGCAACGGCGGTCCCATATATTTGAGACTTGTCGCATGCAAGTGCCAAGGCTGATCGGTGGTCATGAGTTTCACTTTGATGGCTGCACCATCAGTAGCTGCAAATTGATCGGCTGAAATTTGCCGAAAATATGTACACGGCCGATCAGCAACACCATCCTCATTGCGATCAACCTTGTAGGGTGGACTGATGATGTCCAAAAAGGCCGCGGGACCTTTAATACACATTATCTCATGTAGATTGTGATCGTAGGGCGACAGGACACAAGCTGGGTCGGATTTTTGCACCATAATTGAGGGATAGCGCAACGCTGTAATTTCAACATCCGCCTGGTTGTGTCGGCCGCGTGGAATGAGCTTCGTAAAACTGTCGATTTTTACGGTTCCATTGATCACCTGCAATCACATTTATTAGACATTAAACTTTATAGACAAATAAATAAATAAATAAAGCAATAAATACCTTGAGAAGACCGTGCATTCCCGGATGATCGTGCAGGGGCAATGTAACTCCCTGTTTGAGAAAAAAAACTGTAATTGAAACATCGGGATTCTCAAAAACATCGATGACACACATAGGAGTAGTACGATTTTCAACATAATCGAGAATTTGCTTGTCGACTTTTAAATCATCGGCCTTGATATTATTTATCAATGCATGGAGTTTATCAAAATTTTTAGGACAAAGATTATAACCTACATTTGTCCGGCCACCAAATGTTTTTAGAGCTTGTTTCCACAACACTTCAATTGGCGAAGCCATTGTTACTTGCACAAGCAATAATGTAAACACAGTTCAGTACAATTTTTATACACAATATTTCACTCTGATTATGTTAAAATTTGTGTAACTAACCTCAAAGATTCACGTATATCTAGATATCGCGTCAATAAATTTTATGTACACGATAACATGGCAATTTTTAAGATTAAATACGTTGATTATAGGATTAAAATCTTGTTATTCGATCGTTCTTTAAGTTGATCTGCCTACACTTACTCACAGCTGATGGTTTTTGTTGACAATCTGCGTAAACAGTGTGTAGTAGTGTGAATGCGAGTGTTTGGAATGAGTATGTGTGCATATGCATATGCGTAATTGGGGTCTGTAAGACCTTGAGCATTGATTTCCAGAAATTAAATCTCTCCTCTCCTCAATTCTGCTAAAAAATCAAACGGTATTCGAATTGGTGTAGAAAAATCCGTTCATTCCAAACAAAAAGAAAATTCGTTATCACTCATATGAGTGTCAATTGTTTTCTCAGTATTATCGTATATGTATGTGGTGCAACTAAATTAATCAAAAAGACTCTGATAAAGCTGCGATAATCTTCTAACCTTTTTTTTCTTGCGAATTTACAATATAGTAATGGAGTACTATCGCTTGACAAAAACGTCTTGAATTATTTTTTTTTTAAGTTGATTTTTGTGTAGAAGGAAATTTATGATAAATACAGTGATTTTTTCGTATAAAAAAAAAAAATAATTCTTTAAATATGCGATAACTCGGTAAAAGTAAACAATAGATACAAAAAAATACATGGTGAAAAGATATCCCAGTAACCGCGAGAAAAAAATTGAATTGGATCGTGAATCGAACTGTATGAATATACGATTTCTTGAACAAAGGGATTCACAATTTGATCGATGGCGTATATATATCAGGACCCATTGATACATCGCGGTAGGTCCTCCAGTCTTCGAGATATATATTTCTAGACTAATAAAAAGTTCGATGTTAAATTATATAACTCGGTAAAATACTGAATAATTTTTTCCCTATTTTTAATTATCGCAGCAATTTCAAAGGGGTGCAGTGCAAAAAATGTTATTTGAGTTAAATAAAATAAAATTTGCGTCTATCTTCATTATTGAGGGATATTTCCAATTTTTTTTTAAAATTCTTATTTTTCAAAATATCTCGAAAACAAAGCAAAATGCAACAAAAATTGATAGAATTTAATTTTCTATTATTTGATTAGAATTTTTTTTCTTTATTCTCGCTTATAGGTAGTTACTGAAATATCGAGACATTAAAATGGCAATATAACGCCATGTTATTTCAACGGAAGTATATAGTAAATTGGAATTTTCGGAAGTTAAAATCTCGCGATTTTTTTACCATGGAAAATTGTGGTCATACAGCTTCGCTGTAGTTTTTATTGATTGTCTATAAGTAAAAATTAACGATTAGGTTTTTCAGTGTGACACTGAATTTTTCACTTTTGTCAAAATATTAGGTGTTTAATTTATTGTACGATTGATAGTAAAAAGGGTTGTTTAAAAATTAAAATTTGATATTCTATAAAGATTATCTATACATGATTTGACAGAGGATATGCTGCGAGATTCAAACCGGCTCGACCTTTTTTTCCTCGTTTTTCTCCGCTGATGTTTTATATTTCAGATGATCCTATTAGTTGGGCATTGAGTTGATTTATCGTGCCTATCTTACGAGTTGGCTTTCAAGGTAAACCGGATCGCTAATGCGGTAAATTGGTAGGGTTATTTTTAATTCCGTAAAAAATGAACATAAATTAAAGCCCTCATAGAAAAATATTCGTCATAATGGAGTTTTTTTTCTACCAATCAATTAACCCTTCGAGTATACACCTATTTTTTTCGACATTTCCTACACTCTGGGTCAATTTGACCCTTCACTTTAGCGAATTGCGTATAGAACTCTACAACTACTTAACCAAGTGGTTTGAAAAAATTAAAAGATATACTTAAAATTGTGTTTTAATAGTTCATCAATATTAAAGAGGTTATTAAAATCTTTAACACAACAAAAAAAAAAAATTCACGATGAAAATATTTATTTAAACAATCGAATTTTATCAAAAAATTGCAATTTTTTAGATTTCTAACATTTCTTGCTGAAAATTTACGTGAGTTCTCTCGAAATACATTTAATAAATAAAAAAATTAGTCATCTAATTTATCTCAATCGAGAGTATTTATTTTACGTGCTAATAGACGCGATTTCTACGGCGTTGAAAATCAGCTGTGACTTCAATCTTTTGTCAAACAAATCTGATAACTCATCACACTACAACAACTGTCGAAATTTACAGTCAATAGTTTAAATTATCTCCGCCAATCAATAGTCTTATCATTTTCTCAAATGGTTGAGTATTACATTCGATCAAAGTCAGTGTGTGGATCCAAATGACCCAGTGTGTACTCAAAGGGTTAAAAAACAAGATTTATCATTTAATAAAAATAACTCGCAATTGAACTCAATAAATAATTATATGTTTATTTAAAATAATACGTGTCAGCACAAATTTTCGAGGCATAAAGAGATTTTATACTATAATAGACATAACTTGGTGATTTTTTATTACAATAAGAAAAAAAATTATTAATTTATATGGGATAGATTATTACATGTATAATTTTTTAAGCGTTTATTAATTTTAGTACTTTCGCGTTCTAATAATTAATTTCTAATAAATCGTAATCAAACACTCTCTAGAGATATCATGAAGCATTGATTTCTCTGATGAAATATTTTTTTCTTAATATATATACATGTATTTACATATACATGATTTATTTCATATTAATAACAACATTTTAATTATTCTAAATTAGGCATTTGTTTCAACAAGCTCGGAAGAACAGCGCGGTGATGACATACATGTTTTAATAAGATTTGTTTTTCTGAGATTATAAATAACGATTATATTTAAAATATTCATGTACATGAGTAAATTTATACAAAAATGATTTTCTAAAATTCCATTTTAATTGCGGAAAATTTCATGAAATAATTCTAGATGACAAAATGAAATTTTCTTTTTCTTTTATAATAAATTTTTTGTATCTTAAAAGTTTTGAAATTTCTATTTCTATTGTGCAATATTTAATTAACGATAAAATTGGCACAAGACAGTATGTGCAAGATATATATTTTTTTATTTTTACGACATGTTGTCAAAAAAAAAAAAAGATTGGTCTTATAAAAAAAATTTTTTTTTTCAACAGTTAAGAATTATATTTAATTTATGAATAAATTGATTGAACATTTTTCCACAAAAATTTTAGTAGTTTCGCAAAATAATTTTTAATTTCTAGGGAAAATTAAAAAAATTAGGACGTATGAATTGAGTGAAAGATTGTGCGATGCATTGAAGAAGGCGTTTAAGAATATGGCTAAAAGTACAGAATTTTTTTTTCTTTCGTATCATACAACAACAACAACAATCGTTATAGAGACGATATAATAATTTAACAGTTGATAAACATGAAAGTGGTGTAGCATTTTAATCTGAAAAATTTTAAGTACTTCTACAAGACGTAGAAGAAAGTGGAGTTAATGTTGAGTTACTTTAACGCAAATATCTCAAAGACTACGCGAGTTACGTAATTATTGAATAGAACTTTTTTTATAGAAAATTTTATAAGCTACAAAAATGTTTTTATGTTAAAATGTCGTAGATCTTGTAGTTTTGAAGTTTTTTGCAATAAAAGACAAAATTGTGTTGTCTTTTCGGCAATAGTGTGCGAGATAATTATAAATTTTGACAAGTTAATAGTAAAATATTTGTATAACGTTATGTGCGTATAGATTTGTAGTAGATTGTGTGAGGTTGAATAGTAAAATGTGTTGAAAAATGTTGACGGAAATGTAATGTTATAGTGCAAAAGCATTTTGTGCCGCTCGTTGAGCAGTGCAAATCACGTGGCGGACGGATAAAATGTATGAAATTTCTAGTAAGAAGCGAGGGGACAGCCCCGAATAATTTATTTATATTTGGAAGTATATTTTCTTAAATTTATCAACGATTAACATCAACTCTATGCATCGCTCGTGCGGAAGAACACTTGTACGTATTTTTTACATCATCCGAATTTTATTAAAATCAAAAATCAGTACGAATTTTAGCCAATTTGTCATATAATATTTAATCAATGACATTAAATTTAGATTAAATAAAAAATGAATACACTAGCTAATATTACTCTGTGTCCTTGTTTTTATATACAAAGTTCGAGTTGTTGAAAAAAAAAAAAACAATGAGTGAAAGAAAATATTTCCGAGCCACTTTTTCTCAAAAACTACGTGGATTACGGGAATTTCACTGAAAACCTTTTTTATAGAGAATTTCAAAATCTATAAAAAAGGTTGAATGTAAAAATTTCGTGGATTTCTTAGTTTAAAAGATATTCAGAAAAAATCTTGTGCATCATCTGAAATTTGGCGTTTTTTTTTTAGAAAAACATCCTTAAACTGAGAATTACAAGATTTTTACAAGGTATCTTTTTTATAGAGCATTTCAAGAGTTATAAAAAAGGTTATATGCAAATATTTCATATATTTCTCAATTTTGAAGATATTCAAAAAAATTGAATTTTGTCGATTGATTTTTTTCCTCCAAAAACTTTTTTAAAATAAGAATTACAAGATTTTAATAAAAAACCTTTTTTCATAGAAAATTTCAAGCTCTATAAAAAAAAAAAAATATACAAATATTCCATACATTTTGGAATTTTGCAGATAATTCCAAAAAAAAAAAAAACTGATTTTATCTAATTGAGTAAGTGAGACTTTTTTATCGACATTTTCAAGTAAAAACCCGTATTAATTCAATAAAAAAAAATCATTTAAAAATATTTCAAAAAGAATAAGCGGCTCTGCAAATTGTATAAATGACATTGTTATTATTCCAATTCTACGAATATAAAATAAGTTCATTTTGAGGTAGAAAATAATATCAAGATGGACTAGAGTAGCCACGAAATTGGCACAATAAACGTCATAAAAAAAAATAATCTTATCATCAGCAGTAACTATTTCAAATAAACCATCACTTTGAAACTAATTCTGTGCGCAATATCAACAGATTTTTCCAATGTAACTGCAATAATATAATCACTTGCGGAAGATCGAAGTACATCATCCCTTACAACTATACTAACGATAAAAATAAATATTTTTAAACCTTGACCTCAGGTGTTCCTCTCCAACAATAATTGAGAACTTTGGTTCTCTCTAGTGGCCCCATGATGACACTGTCTCGACCGCGATCAAGTAGTGTCTGTCGTGTGAGATCTTTGCGGGATATGACGAATGAACAAAGGGAAGGTGATAGTCACGACTCGTAATTCGATGTACATACTATTACTTCATCTCTATTGAGCGTTTATCCTCCGATGAGGAATGAATTTCCACAAATTTCCATCTTACATTCACGAGCGTTTATCAGGAGGTGGACTAGGACTGGGACTGGAACTGGGGCTGCGTGAGCTCGAGGAGCTCGAGGATCGGCTTTTCGCACGCAATTTCTCCTCAACCTTTTGCTTATAGCTCCAGAGAGGACCGCGGATAATTTTCAGAGCTGTTTCGAGCTCGTAGGAGCGTTCCTTCAGCGCGTTGTAGCGGTTCAGGTCGAGACCGACGGCCCGAGCGCGCTTGTGAAAGACAATGAGGTAGCGACGGTTTAGAACGTCGGGTAGCATGTACTCCTGCAATAAAATTCAATTAAAATTGGATATTTTTGCGTGGAAATGATTGAATTTACCTGTCGTGTCACGATGAAGTAAATGTAGCACAGCATGGCCGTGGCGTAAGTGACAAAATACGTCACCGGCTCCATAATGTCCCAGGAATACTCCCACCAGGTGAGCCGGGCGAGAATTCCAAACTGCACGGCCATGGCGACGAGCCCAATCCACGAATGGAGGTAGGCCCGTCGCTCCGCGGCCTCCTCCAACTCTAGTCGCTTCTAGAAAATTTTTTTTTAAATGTTATTGTTTGGAAAAAAAGAGGACGGTCTGCTGCACCAACCTGGTCCATCGGCTCCAGCTCGAGTGTCACCTGCTCCAGCTCCGCCACGACCTCTCGTTCCAAAAGAGAGCTGTATTCTTGGCAGAGCAACGTCTCGTAGAGCTGGCTCACTGTCACCTGCACCTCTGACAACTTCTCCACCGCCTCCTGTCCAGGGGAAAAGTCAATTTTATTATGCAAATGCACGCTGGACGTGTTCAGACGATACGTACCATCGAGTACCTTTCCTGGTTTGGTGGAGACACGTTGTAGGACACGTCGTTGATCACTAGTTGAAAGTCGGCGTCCAGTAGCGACTCTATTGTGTTGCTGCTACTTATTCTTACGCCGTCTGGGGAAAAAAAAAGTTTTGTTGAGTTGAGCAAAAAGTTAGAAGTTTAAAATTCAGGATAACGAGTTTTTTTTTTGTCTTTTTTCCCCGAGATATTTTCACAGAGGAAAAATAAAGTTTTGTAGAGAAGGAAATTGAATTTTTTATTAGATATTCTATCGGTGAAAAATCGTTTAGATTTTTTAAATTTTATTTTAAATCATAAAAATTAATATTCTTGAAAATTCTATATGATTTTTTTGATTATTATAAAATATTTTATATTTATTGTTGAATATTGTATGAATTTTAAGATATTTTGAATGGTTTAAAAATATTTTAGATTATTTTTAATCATTTGACACGTTTTTAAAAAAAAAGATTTTTTAATGAATTTTTATAATTTATTGCGGTCAAATGAATCAACTTTCGACGATGATGATGTCCAGGTGATTTTCACTTATTTTGAGTGGTTTCAAGCATCTTCTTCGAGGTATATTGACTCTTAGAGGTTGAAAAAAACCATTTTTCAACCTTGGCAATGTCTAAGGTATTTTGCCTCGAGAAAAATAAAGTCTAAAACCGTTTTGTTTTATTAGATAATCATTTGATATCTTTTTCAATGAACGAGATTATTTATTTAAGCAGAAAATTTCCAGTCAAAGCTAAACATCGAAAATTTATTTTCCGAGCGTTTTTTTCAAATATTAAATCAGCGAAATTTGTAATTTTTTTCAACATTGCATGATTTCTACTAAAAATTTATAAAATTAATCAAAAATACAGTTTTGCTGTAAAAAAAAGTACGCCAAGCACGAAATATAAAAAAACATTGAAAATTTTTTATGACATAATTGTTTTTTTCTCATTTCTACAAGAAAAATCGTGCTTGGCGTACTTTTTTTTACAGCAAGTAAAGCTGTATTTTCAACTGAAAAATTTCTCTACAAAAAAAATTTCTTAAAAAAAATTTTTCATTTTTCAAACTCTGAATGTTTAAAATTTTCTTTATTTATCTTTTTTGAAAAATAACATTTTTATTACGATTGTAAAATTGTTGAAAAATTATTTCTTCTCATAATCCATTGTCTAACTCAGCATTTAAGATGAAAACCCATTGTTGGCATCAAATATACATACATTAAGCGATTTCTCCAGTAATAAAAAAACCTTACCCAACGTCGTCAGACATGCTCTGTCTATTCCTTGATCCTCCGCCTTGAGCATGTGAATAAAATCGCCAACAGTATTGGTAATAGGCTTGACAGTAAACACACATTTTTCCCGTCTCGACGGCAGCGGTACAGTGATGCGCGGGAAGCCTCGATGGAACTCGATAGTCACGCCTGTAACAATCAAAATACATCAAATATCAATAACACAATCAAAGCATACATCCTCGGGTGATAATGGGGTCTACATAGGCAAAAACTGTGAGCATCGTCAGGAGGAAGCACGAGTTGCAGCAACATACAGTCGCGTGATAATTGCGCGCACGATACTGCCAAGCCGTATAACCTGGTTAAGAGGCCGTTTCATTTGAAGAAGCTATCAGAGTGTGTAGAAACGGAATGCGAGGACGTGCTGGTACACAACACGGGAGCCACCAATCTTTGCGGGTTAAGCAGAACGGAACCGCGATGAGAGAGAGGTAGTCAGCTGGAGGCAAAACACGCTGAGCACACATTATCCCTCTATTTAGATGGGGGATGGTATTTCCGGATGGGCGCAATCTCTCTAGCGAGGGTAAATACGTGCAGCAACATCCGCCTGCGGCTTCAAAACAAATCAACTTTCCATGATATCCAGAACGAGTGAAACGAACGACACGAAAAAATCAATAAGTCGACAGAAAGTAAAAAATTAACGAACTGATAATTAGAAATTTTAATTGCCCACGTGACACTCTCAAGCTGCTTGGATCCTCGCGTGGTATAATAATATTTTGAAGAATATTTTCAAGCATGTATTTACAGCAAGTGCAACAACGCAGGCGATGTTCGTCCGGCGGAACGTGTGGAAGTGGCAAGAGCCGCAATCGCCACACACACTCTGCTGCAAAACTTGGGTGCAAATTCTCCAACAAGTCTTACACGAGTTCTATCAGTTGGTCGCGAGAACTGTGTACAATTAGCCGGGCGAGAAGTGCTGCTCAAATAGACGCGGATTAATTTATTTTATTACCGACAGTGGAGAAAAGGAAATTATGTTTTATTTTATTGAGGGCGGATCGAAGCCGAAAAGCTTCAATCCTTCTGGATAAATTTAACGTACAAAACCTTTCAATCGTTCGTGTTAGAGCCGGGTATTTTACGTGGATTTAAGTACTTTTAACGTCACTCTGTTGATGAGAATTTTTTTTCTCTGAGCCATCTGGTGGCACTCGGCGAAACACTAGCGAATAGCAGGGTTAAATCGAAATTCAATCGTGGCGAGAGATCCTCGATGGCATCGTCAGCATCGGATAATTTGTAATTTACGTGCGTTGTTGTATTTATCACCCTTTGGGAGATAGCAACTGCTGGGACTATGGGCGGAATGCAGAGTGGAACCAATAGTCTAGGTGATGCATTGTGGATGCATGAAAGGCAGCGACAAAAGGGTCAAAGGTATGACAGTGTTTATGCATGGAAAAAATTTGTAACTAAAAATATTTAACCCTTTGAGTAGACACTGGGTCATCTGGACCCATACACTGACTTTGATCGAATGTAACACTCAACCATTTGAGAAAATGATAAGACTATTGATTGGCGGAGATAATTTAAACTATTGACTGTAAATTTCGACAGTTGTTGTAGCGTGATGAGTTATCAGATTTGTTTGACAAAAGATTGAAGTCACAGCTGATTTTCAACGCCGTAAAAATCGCGTCTATTAGCACGTAAAATAAATACTCTCGATTGAGATAAATTAGATGACTAATTTTTTTATTTATTAAATGTATTTCGAGAGAACTCACGTAAATTTTCAGCAAGAAATGGTAGAAATCTAAAAAATTGCAATTTTTTGATAAAATTCGATTGTTTATATAAATATTTTCATCGTGAATTTTTTTTTTGTTGTGTTAAAGATTTTAATAACCTTTTTAATATTAACGAACTATTAAAACGAAATTTTAAGTATATCTTTGAATTTTTTCAAACCAATTGGTTGAGTAGTTGTAGAGTTCTATATACGCAATTCGCTAAAGTGAAGGGTCAAATTGACCCAGAGTGTAGGACATGTCGAAAAAACCTGATGTGTACTCGAAGGGTTAATCATCTGAATTTTCAATTATCATAAAAAATTGGCTAGATAAAATTTTTTTTTTATATATCATGTTTTTAAAATAAGAATATTGGATTGTTATTTATAATTGTGAGTTATATTTTTAGACTTTTGAATGTGATTAAAAAATTTTAACCGAATAAAAGAGGCGAGTTGTAAAACAAAAAAAATATAGATAACGCGGTGACCTTTTTAATATTGATCATGTCTCGTGTTTTAGGGGATGAAAAGTTAATTTATATTGCCATCGGATGAAAAAAAAAGGTTCTTGCTTTCATTTAACCCTGATTGCCTACTTCTCTTGCCATGCGGCACGTAAGGTACTTCAGGCCAAAGTTTTTCTTTCTGTTTTTGCTTTTTTTTCGCATCTATATAGAATTCTTAGCTTCATGTGCTCAACCTTCAAGTTCCTCAAGTTTTAAAGCTGTGGTGCTGTGGATGCAACGTGATTAGGTGCTGTCGATTGTTTGTTCTTAATTATCGCAAATGACATAAATTCGGTTTTAACTTAAAATAATTTTTTGATGATAAAAGACACGTTTTTAATGTCTGAAAATATGGAAAAAAAATTTATTTATTTAAGGGTTATTTATTTATTTATTAAAGGGTTATATCCAGTTGCGAGGCTGAATAAAAACGTTTTTTTTTTTGTGAATTTTTTCTGGACCGGATTTTCATTTTACTAAAACAATGAGCATTTTGGTGTTTATATAGTGGCAATGTTTAAGTTTACAATGGCACTCATGATTTGTAAAAATATTGAGCTAGATGATCGCCTGGGCGTAAACCAAATTGGTTCATCCGAAATTGAAAAACGAAAAAAATTCTTTTAGTAGATTAGTGCGGGCTAGAATTAATAAAAAGATTGGTCGAAATTTGGATTTTTGACAGAATGGTGGCTTTACATAAAACGAATATCCGATTTTTCGACGAAAATTTGCCGGTAAAATTGCTGAAAAAAATCGAAATAATTACTTAAACTAAAATTCCTTCGATTAATTCCAAAAAAATGTGTCTGAGAAGGTTGTGTCAAAATTTCAGACTGATCGCTCAAGCTGTTTTCGAAATATCGTGGTCACCGACTTTGAAAATACCCTTTTGAGAAAAACGCGATTAAAGTTTAACAGCTGCTATTCCAGTTTAAGTTGTTCCTACTTTTCAACGCTCCGTATCCTCAAGAATATTTTCCCGATCGGTTTGGAATTTTCTGACACCTATACTCAAATACATAAAAATTCCGAAAATAAAAAAAAATGTTTTTTTCTAAAATTCCAACTGGATATAACTCCTTGAAGCACAGCCCGGAGTAGTCTTAAAAACAAGGAAAAATTTTAACATAGTATTGTTAGTACAGTGTAAAACCTGGTTTACGAGTTCTGAGAATTTTTTTTTTTCATTTCGTGGAGTATTTAAATATTCATTTATTTATGTCTTGTAATTAATGACCAAAAAAAAAATAATTTTTTTGATTTTATTTCAATTATAATTTTTATAAGATACAATTTTTCTAATTTACTCAGATTCGTGACAATTTGCTAGAAAGTATTATTAAAACAGTTGTAATTGTTTCTCGCAGACTTTTCTTCATACTAATTCATCATTTAATGACTAATCGCTAATTGCTGTGCTGTTGCAACGGTCAAGCAACGCTTATTTAGCACATGATTGTGGTCTAGTTGTTCATCTTAACGTAAAGAAATTATAATCGTCGCTGAGATACTCCACTTCCCGCGTGCGCATGTCTTATTATGTTTTTTCAGAGTCCTAATTTAATTTTTTTTCCTTCTCAACAGCGAGTAATAGCGCAAAATACCTATAATAATTCTGCAGTACAAAAGCGTCGGTATAATATATCCCCTCGAGTAATTCTCATATAGTAAACGACTTAATCCTCCTATTCGACGATACAGAATAGAGCGTGTATTATATCAATAGAGTTGAGAGAAACCTTGGGAATCCAATTAATCCAACGTGTGCGTCGAAAGGATCCTGGACGGACCGTCAGTTCCAAATGAATATGTAGATGCACATAATAGGCGAGGCTTGAAACAGTTGAAATGCGGTCAGACCAGCGGCTTTGTTGTGTTATACCCATATGTACAGACCCATCTTTGATCTGGTGGTCGATAGTAGAATTGTTTAGGCAGTCAACTGTGCAGAGATCGCTATATATGATCTCACATAGGAAGATTATTTTAGTCGATGAGTATCTTTTTTACTTTTTTGATAATAAAGGATAAATCAGCAAGATAACAAAAAAAGTTATTAAAGTTTAATGATTAGCAATTCGATTTTATACAAAAAATGTGAAATCAAGTTTTTTGTATCTTTTAAAGTTTTTGAGATATTTTTGGTTTTTTTTTCGAAATTCCTGAGCGACCTTTAAAAATGCTTGTATTGGGTTGAATTTTTTTGAGGGCTCTTAAAACATAATAAACTATGATTTTTTAATACGAGACGAGAAATACAAAAATAGTCGGTTTTTTGGGCCACTCTAATATACAGGCACTCTATAGATAGCGATAGTTTTCGTTCATAATCCAGAAAATACACCGAATTTGATGCTAGTTTTAAGTACCAACCAGCCTTGGTGATAAATAAACCGATTATGATTAATTTCAAGTTGTTTTATAAAGAATTGCGGGCGGAATCGAGTCTACGCCAAAAAACAAATTTTCAAACGGTTGTAAAAAATGAAAATAAATCATTGATTATAATTGAATAAACAAAAGTAGGATCTATAAATTTTTTTAAAATGAAGATTCAAATATTGTGGATAGAAAAAAAACAGACATCCAATTAATTGAATCAAAATTCATCGAGCACCATCCCATTCTACTTAGAAATATTAGCGAAAATGTTCTATAGCCAAGTCTAGAGCACACTCTATTGCTTCGGATAAGTGGTGTGCAATATAATAAAAATTTATCCAACATTTTTTTTTTTCGAAAATTGACTTTCCTTTAGGAAAAAAATAAAAAAAAAAATACTTTTTTTAACATCACATTTATAGGGAAAATATTAAAATATATTATTTATGTGCATGAGAAAATAAAGAATTTTTTTTCCCTTTGAATAATAAAAAATAAACTATGTAATAATAATGGATTTTTCATATACCATAAACTATATAATTCCGTATTCTTCCTATAATTGTGACATATAAAAGAATAAGCATCTATAGCAGCTGAAAAAATTTGTATTTTATAAAAAAAAAATTTTTTAATGAATCAATAGACTTTTTATATATACCTATAAGTTTGTTGAAATAAATTTTTGTTTAAAACAGCCTCTGACTCAATGTTGGACACTTTTCCTGCCTCTGATACATAAATACACCTTATATGAGATTAAAATTAATAAAAATTTTTTTTTTAAATAAATATGTAACTTGATTACATTGTTATTTCCATGAGGTACCTATTAAACTCAAGTTTTCACCTATACTCGCGATCTCTGGCGGCAGCCATGATGCTCCGATTGTAATTACAAGCAGTTCTGTCAACGTGACTA
>MVJL01002579.1:0-11433 GCA_002156465.1 Macrocentrus cingulum | reverse complement strand
ACGGTGTTCGATGACTATTGGGCCAATCTAGTGCCCTCATTGAAATTAGGCAATTTACGAGAAAAAATATCACAACAGTCAAACCGTGGGCCCATGAATCACCCCATCTTTTGACCAATATTGGTGCGCCGATGATTTTCACGATATAACTATCATGGGTAGTTAGCTTTGGCGCAGACATGGCACAATAGTGTTGCCTACCTCGGGCCAGGATTCCATTCCTATCAACGCCCAAATTGGCGAAGACAGTAGGCACTCTTTGGGGCCTATGTAGCTGCCAATCTTGGCCCAAGACAAAATTTTGACCAAGAAGAATATTGGGTAAAGTCCTAGTGGGACAAACGGCTCATGCTAGTGTCAATAGTTCATCAATGTAGGGCCAACCATGTTTATTTACATTAAATGGGCAACAATTGGGCCCAGATCATACCCATTGCATGCTGGGGCGATGGCTGGCGATTCTCATGCGGGGCAACATTAAATATATTTGAATCAGGATCGAGATATAATCCTTTTAGGACGAATCAGGGTAGAATTATTAATATCAGAATTTAATTAAAAAAATTATCGTAAAAAAATTCAGTTTTTAAATGTCAAAAAAAAATTCTTTTTTATTTCAAGTCACGCACAATTTTCGAATTGTTTTTTTTTTTGCAACAATTTTTATCAAGTCACACGCAACATTCCGTTAAATCACACATCATTTTTTTTTTTTTTTCGTCCTTTTCGAACAATCCTTCGCACAAAAAAAAATCGTACTGACAGTAGAACAATAAAATATAAAAAAATATCATATATATCCTGTTTACACAGATAAAAACAAAAAAAAAATATTCCGAAATTTTCGTGAGTTTTACGAGTTGTTGTATATTTCAAATGAGAAAAAATCCAGTGTATGTTTGTTTTTAGGATTATATAAAAAAAAAAAAAACATACAAACAATTCAATTTAAGCACAAGTAAATAAGAAAACAATATTGAAATAAATAAATATATTGTGAAGAATGAAAAAAAAAAAAAAATCACGATGTAATATGATTGAATTATTGAATAAAGTTGATGTTATTTAAAAATTAATATGCGGTGAAAAAAATCTGATGATATAGAAAAAAGATAAGAAAATAAATGTTAATTATTTGAAAACTACTGTTTAGTTGGCGGATACAGATGAGCAGATAATTTTGGATAAGATCGAGGATTTGTTGTGAAGAAACTATATATTGGACTATAAGTGAAGAATAGGTAGGTTCTAACTATATACACGTTTTTTCCCTTAATGATAGAACTTATGTGCCGTAGATTCTTCATAAAAGTTGCTCCTTAGTCTGTATCTCTCGGAGAATCCCCTTCGATCAAGCGAACACTGAAAAAAAGCGCATCTGGCTCGTTTTCTCTCTTCTAGCCAGACGGTTCCTTTGTGTCTATATATCTTATCCGGTTTTGAGATCATCCAGAGGATTTTAGCACATGGAATGTCTTTATGCCTCCGACCAATAACAGCACAGTATAAAGTTAACCAATATTGCATTTTTATATAATAAACAAATATTCCTCATATAAAAAATAAAAAACTCATTTTTCTACAGTTTAAACCATTGATAAAAATTTTATTTTTTTTTCAAATTTTTCATAAATTTACAAAAATAAAAATTAATTTTTAATCAATAAAATTTTTTTCCAATCATACGAAAAAATTTGAAAAAATCAAAATTTTGATTTTTAGAATATTTTTAATACTTTTACATGTTTTTTTTTTTTTAATTAATTAAATAATGTTTACATGTGATTTCAGATCCAGGGTTGAATGCAGTATATGAAAATAAAAAAGAAAATACGATAATACTTGGGAATAAATAAAAGATTTTCTAATTTTTTTGACATCAATCAGAATATAATAGACTTTAAAGATTTAGAAGCTGAAGAGCTGCATGAAATACACAATATATTATATAGATCGTCTGTATATATACAAGAATAACACACACATGAGAACTTTCATTCTTTTTTCCCGTCAACGAGGCGGAATAAGAGCAGTCGACGCATGCTCATCGGCGTGTTATAATTTCGTTTCCATTTGGTCGGGTGGGCCCTCGGGCGGGATTTCGAGAGATCGTAAAGTTAAGCCGCCCAAGACCCCACAGAGTCCTTATTCCCTCTCACAGTATCCTGAGAGATCGCCAGGACGCGTGGAAGTGCAGGTTGTGTGTATGAGGAACACTACAAACTAAATATAGCTTGCCTACACGCATTTTCAACAGAAGAATAGACCTCGCTGTCAAGTCTAACATCCTTGACACATGAGCACTCACAATGGCTACTTGTTGGCGCACTGCGCCTCTTATACAAAAAGGGAAAAACGAATAAGTGAGCAATGTGTAGTTTATTGCATGAGCGCGAAAGGGCGGAAAATTTTTTTTACCATCAGACAGATTGTATACGTTTAAAAGGAGATGGGAAAAAAATTCGAAACATTTTTTTTCCCACTCTGTATACACGCTTGTGTAAAAAAAAATTTACTACTTGTTCTATAAATTGTTATTTTCATTAACTGGCGGATAAACCACGCGAACATCGCGATCCAGAGGATCTCCGCGGAGTAGTAGATGATCTCTCTTGCATGTTTCTGTGGTCGCAGAGTAGCTCGCGGCAGCGTTATGATTTGTGAGGGTTCAGATGCTGGATCCTGTGTGCTCGAGCGCCTACGCTTTCCAGGAACTTCCCGTCCACACTCGTTGGCCTGCGCTTCCTCCGCGTGTGTACACGACCAATGATAACTCGCACGAGGATCTGCGACTTTTTGACCGTGGAGTGGGGGCATACTGGCCGCCAAGCAGATCAGACAACCCGATTGCACTGGGGGGTGTAATGGGCAGACTAATTTGTGAAATTTAAATTCCAACCTCGACGTTTTAACTTTTTAAATTTCTTCCACCCTCCATGAAACTTCCACGAAAAACATGTTTACTTGTTTTTTTAAGAAATATAAATAAATAAAAATAAAAAACACCATTTTTCTATTGTAAATTATGTTTAAAACATAAAAAATGTATATCGTTAAAAAATTTAATTTTATTTATTTGCTAATATCTCAGTAAGGATGCAAGTTGGATAAATTTTGTTAAGGACCTTTTTTTTAGATAATAAAATTCTCTATAAAAAATGTCTCTTGATAAAATTTTATATTTTCAGTAGTTTAGCAAATATTTTGATTTAAACAGCATACACTTTTTTTTTTTTGGTTTTATTCACATGCTGTAATATTTTTGGTGAAATTCGATGTTAAATTAAGTTAATTTAATATAAAAGTGATTAAAAGGTATAGTAAGAATTATAATAAGTGTTAAAATTGGGTCTTATCAAAAAAATCTGCAATAATTGAAGGGCAGAATTACGTATGACACGTCCAAGGGTAAAAAAGCAACATAATAGTACGGCAGACAGCTTTTGGGGCGGCATTGCATGTATACATCAGTGGAGCAAAAGCAAAATGAGAGCAAGATGTCTATATGTGTAGGCCTGGCGGATTAGAGACAGCTTTTCACGGGCAGGTCCATTGTTGCCCACATAATACGGTTATGATTTAGTTTAGCTCGCGATGAGGAAGGGGGAGACATATAGTCGTCGTGTGCAGAGAGAGCGACTGCTCCACGGGGACCCTGGTGTCGAGTTACACGGCGTAGGGCCCCTCAGGCCCATCCACACGTCGCGCACAACGCCCCCATTCCTCCCTGCTGCCTTATTTGTCTCTTTTCAACCCAAATAACCCAATTTTTCCATCTAAATTTCCTCCCGAAAAATCAACAAATTAATTTCCATCAAAAAAAAAACCTTTTTCTCAAGAAATTTAATTATATAAATTTTTTTCAGCAGAGAAAAGGATAAATTTATGGGGTAACGAGGTGGTCCGCACCCTCCTCTTGCTCCCCGAACCCTGCAGATAGCCATCGAAGCCGGCACACGCGGTACAGGCGCTAAGTAACTACTGATTGCAGTCGAGATACCATATTGACAAGGCTTTTTCTAAACTAATACTACTCTCACATTTTATATTGTACCGACGAAGGATCGAGCAAGTCAGAATGAGCAAGTAGTGTATATGTAGCAGAGAGCAGCCGGCGTGTCTGACATTTATGAATTGAATTCTTCCACCCTCCCGTTCAGGTTCACCGAGAGATCTACGAAGATGATACGATGCGTGCCAGGAAATCGTTGACTTCCCTGAGGACATAATCCCATTTTCAACACTCGAATTTAGCACTATATGCTCTCAATTTATTTTCTCTTATCAAAATAAAAGCAAAATCATTGATTCAAAAAGATTTCTTCATGTTTTTACATGAAATTGTCGATAATTTCTTGTGAGAAATAATTTTTTTCCGATTGTAAATCATAATAACTTCTAAACTATTAAAGATAATGATTTTTATCAAGAGATCTTTTTTGTAGTAAATTTTATTATCTATAAAAATAGTCTCTAGAAAAATTTGTCTAAAATGCATTCTTAGCGAGAAATTAGCAAGTTAAAATATCTGAATTTTTGGATTATACGTCTTTTTACATTTCGACACACGATATTGTGCATTGAAGTGAATGAGACCTCGCCCAATGCCTCGGGAGTTGAATATGAGATAAAAAGAGAGAGAAATGCTTGATAAATAAAGAAGGAGATACAGGTATATATATGTCTTCTCTCCACCTGGCAAACTCGCGTGGAGACAGAAACTCGCGACGTGTACGATTGGTTGAATAACCACCCAATCCCTGTTCAAGTTACCTCCTCGTTACACTGCGACAAACGGGGGATAAAATAAAAAAATTCATTCCGCCCTCGCAAATTGTTATAAACCATTTCTGACGTGAAATAAATTTGAAAAAAAAAAAAAAAAAAATTCATATTCACATTATTACATGAAAAGAAATTTTTATTTGACTAATTATCTCAATTAAACTACTATTTCAAATCGAGAAATTTTTTAAAAACAGTGAAAATGACTTTTTTTTTAATGAGAAAAAAATTTTTTTTTTTCAATTATAAAAATATTTACATTGAAATTATATGAATTAATGCGAAAAAAATTTATATATTTCGTTAAGATATAAAATGTGAGAGTAAATCAAGCATCAAAAACATGACCTATCCTACTGGGAATCGTGTTTCAACAGCAGAAACCAAAAACCATATCATTATGACGACGTTATTTCGTCATTTCTCTTCATCCACGCTTCTTCCGGTTTGATTTCATCAATCAACAAGACACTAAGCTGCAACACCTGTTTATTAAATGATGAATTACTATAATACGTCTTTCTTCAATGAGAAATATTATTTGGCAATGACAAAAGCAAGATATCAATAAATAAACAACAACATATATAATTCATACTTTAAATAGTGAAAAAGTTGTTTTTTATTTGAAAAAATATTTTTTTTTGTTAGAAAAAATGTTTTTTTAGATATATTGCGCAGTGTAGATTATAAAAAGAGAAACACGGCCTTTGCATCAGTCCCAATTTGCATGATGACGTGGCCGCGTCGATGTTTCAAGCGCTGGCAAAAGTCTCGCATGTAATGCTATTATTACGTGTGCGTTTTTATTCGTGTTCATATATGTGCAGGAAGACTTGGATATTATATAGGAAATTCTCACGGTACCACGCCAATTGGAGTCAACTCATCTAAATACTCGTATCATTACTTGTATATATGCACACAGAATTTTTGTCCGACGGCAAAAGCACGACCCAGATGGTCGTACAGTTGAATGTGATGGTAAAAAAATTTTTCAATCATTTTTTCAATCATTTCCACTAGTGTTTAATGTCAATCTATATTTTTTATATTATAAACTATAGACTGAAAATCCGTGCTCCCGACGCTACAGGACAAAACTAAACTATTGTCACGAACTAAGGTGCAATAATAGTATTTATTTTCAATTTTTAAATAATTAAAATTGAAATCAAACGTTTTTTTCATTTATTTATTGTCTATTTTTGAGGAGATATTAATCGATTTTGTCATTCGATGTATTTATAGACCTGCTAAAAACGCTGGGAATGCGTAAAAAATTGATAGAGGTTGAAAAAATGAGGATGCACACGTAGACATCGAACGCTTATGCACAGAGGCGACAAAATGCGCTTCGCGCGGACGTCAATTACGATTAATTAGAGCGTAGACAGCGGACGGAACGGCTACTTAATACTTAAACTTGTTTCAACCCCTCCTAAACCCAGCGTTCACTTCCTCCGTCTCGACTACACAATATAGAGAGTATTTCGCATTGTGATTTGAAATTATAATTTCCTATAGAGGCCCCACGTAGTGCGATTCATCGATGACTACCAGCCGTAAAAATCGCTCGCGCTTCCAGGAAGACATTTTTCCATGTGCTCTACACATTGCCCGGTATATAAGGAAAGACAGAGGCAGGCGGAGAACGGTCTATAGTGACTTTATAATTTCATTACGGTTCGAGAGAGTTAACGCACTGTAATGGGCCGCGCCCCCTCCTGATCGCGTCCTCCGTAGACCATCTGGCACCATCTCCAAACGATCGCAACCGATCGAGATCGATCTCTCGCCGCATCATCGCCGTTACGGTGTATAAACGAATGCCAAGTGCTCTCTCTTCGCGAGACATATAATTTGCTTAATTTTTCATTCGCATTATGTATTCCCTTTTGTTTAGACCTTTATATACATCAGGTCAAAATATCCCGGATTTTTTTTTATTTCACAGTATAAAACACACCATGCAGTATAAATTGTCCTCGTTTTCGGCTTTGATTATTATCATTTTGTTCAATTTCATGCTGAAATTGTCTATTAGTTGAATATCAAAAAAAAAATATCGAATCAATAATCATATTTCTTAATTTTTTTATGGGAAAAAAATTTTTTTTTATAGATGCTCTCAAATGCGCCCTAGAGGAAATAAATCAACAAAATTTTTATGCAAAGGATTTCATTCATTTTGTTTTTTAATTTGAGCTAATCTATTTTTTCAAAAAATTAGAAAAAAAAAACTATAAAACGTCAATGTGAGTAATAAAATTAATAACCGTTAAATATTGTGCACATAAAAGTCATAGAACTGTATAATAGCTCTTATACAAGTGACAAATAACTGTTGTTGAATAATATAATGAGTTTGCTGAGAAGCATTACGTCATAGTTTATTTCTACGAATTTTTGTTGTGACTTGAGGCACGATACAGGTTTAACTGATCACTCGCAGGGGTTCGTATATATATACATTTAACGATAAAAAATATTTATTGTATAATTTCTGATGTGGTAAAACTTGAAAATTTTTAAAAATAAAAAAACGCTGAAAAATTCCAAGTATAGCTATAAAAAAAAAATCAATGAAATAAAATTGTTTTTTCTGCATTTAACCCTTTGAATGAACTGTGAAAAAATAATTTAGAGATAATAGCAATTCCACTGAGTGTTATTGGATGCAGGCTTTTGATAGCACTCGAGAGGATACTAAAGAGAGAGAAAATGCGAGTGCGCATATAAAAAACGGTGCAGGCAGCAGCATCATCGGGAGCACGTCCAATAGAATGCTGCCAAATTAAGGAAGATTTATGGGCTGGCCTGCGGGACCGATGTTCCATTCTATTAACGTCGTATTATAAGCAAGCACCCGTCAAATTACCTCTCATACCACAACAACAACAACAGCATGCTGTGTCTCTCTGCAACGGAAGAAAGGAGCAAAATGTTTCTCGCGTGCTTTCCACCCACCTCTCGTCACTACTTATGCGTGATATCGCTCCTGTGCATGCATAGAATCATTTTAAACTGCAATTTCATTTTGTAATTTTATTCTGGGAATTTTTTAACCAATTACTTTCCTCCATCTTGATTGCCATCGCGTGAATATACGGAATTTCAATCAATCAAAATAATTTATTTATAAAAATAGACAAAAAAAAAAACAATTTTTTTTAGAATTTTTATTTTTTTTTTGATTAAAACTTTGAAATTAAAAAAAAAATTGAAGTTTTTTTAATTTTTATTTTTTAAAAAATGTTTTTTCTTGATAAAAATGATTATTCATGTTTTAAAATAGATAAAAAAAAAATATATTTTTTACTTTTAATTTCATGATGAAAATAATTTTTTAAAAAATTATAACTAGGTGTTTTTTATATTAAATATATGAAAAATAAGGATTTTAAAATAAATGAGAAATATAGGTACATGGGGTCAATCAGGCGTTAATAAAAAAGCTGATGGTGAAGATAAGCGAATGTGTTAGCTGGCCTCCCCCACGGGCACTCGCCTCCACGACGGCCGCCGTCATCATGCTCTCGCTCCATATGCGTGCAATATACCTGGCCGTCCTCGAAATCTACCGAAACAGAGAGCTCGCATTTTGCCCCTTCCTCTCGTCGGGACGTCACTATGAATTTGTTGAGCTGGCCAATGAGCCAGAAACATTGAATATCTCCCTGTATACATTTTCTCCTCAAGCGAGTCCGCTGGAACGCCGCTTTAGCTTCTTCATCCACTATCATCTTATGAACAATTTTTATTCTCCTCGAGATAAATCTTATTTTTTTTATATTCTTCCCATCAGCATAATTCAAAAAAACTATTAACGTGAATTTATTGAATAAAATAATTTTTTTTTTTCGTTTATTGAGAATAACTCGATAACCAAGCGAGATATCAAAAAATGTTACTAAACTTAAATAATCAAGAATAAAATTTCCTAAAAAAAATATTCAATAACTTTTTTTGATATTTTACTTTGTTTTTGAGATATTTAAAAAAAAAAATCAAAATTTTATAAAATTAATTTACATTAATTACATAAAAAAAAATTTTTTTTTAATATTTTTTTGTATAGGAAATTCAACCCCCCGTAATAACTAAGAAATATCCAGGAGTGTGTAATTTTGCGAGAAATTTTTTTTTTTTTTTTCAAATTAAAAAAAAAATCTATGACATTTTTAAAATATTTCAAATCAAAATATGATTGAAGATATATTATATACGGCTAATAGAGGTATACAGGAAAATTATGTTATCACTGAAAAAAATTTCGAGGGCGAAAAAAATTTGCGTGAAAGAAATGTGTGTATAAATATAGGGGTGAGGGGTGGAGAGTACGCAGCTCGTATTTCGGAGCGAACGGACAACAATACCCGCAGACAAATGAGCATCCGACCTTTGTTCATTGCATCGGCGGCATACAGCCTCCGTCATCTCCGACGCGCGGTATGTAGTAGCCCACCTATACTATGAAGCGCCCTTTAAGGTCCTTCAGCCTTTTCAGTTCTGTTAACTTGGTTTGTTTTTTCATATATATACTGAACACGCAATAAGGGCTTTACCGGTGGTCTGCAGTCTCTTCATTGATCGCAAACTGATGCGGGCCTCGTCATTGCTTCGAGTGATCGGGAAAAATGATTTTTTTTAATAATGATGTCAGACATCATTTCCAGGTAAAGAAAAAAATTCAATTATTAATTTTTTTAATGTCTGAGTATAATGAAAAAATCGGTTAAATTGAGTAATTCGTGAATGATAATTTTTTTTATAGAAGAAATTGATTAAAAAATTGTTTGAAAGACATTATGACACTGTTGACAGTGTAAAGTGATTGAAAAATGATTTTTTTCCAATTGTAAGAGACAAATCCGGCGGATATTCAATATTTCTACATGCGCAACGTACGTGATAACCCTAACCTCGTTACAGATGATAAACCGCGAGCTCAATTTACCTTTTACGTTATAGGAGAAAAAGCTATCCCGAGTCAGATGACTTGAACCACTGATCAGTTGTGTAATCAGCGGTCACTTCGAGGCATACAAGATGATAGTTTGAAACAGTTAGTATGAAGAAAATATTTTTAATAGTCTATCGAAAGGGGATGAATATACAGAAGTAATGTAATAGAAGATGTGACCATTAAACATATTACTTTTAAAGCTTTTGCTCGAATTTTTGACAAGAATTAATTATTATTTAATTTTTCAGTCACTTGGAATTACATAGAAAATTGATTCAGTTCAGTTAAATAATGATCCAATGTTTAAATAACGAATAAAAATTGTTTTTTTTTTTTTAATTTATGAAGTGTGTTGCTCATATATAGTTAATATTGAAAATGTAATTTAGCTGATAATGGTCTATTGGTCTAAGTGTTGGCACGTGGAGACTGCGGGCGCGGGTTCGAATCCCCAATGCGGTGTTTTTATTTTTTTTCAATTTCGCATTGTTGATCTTGAACAACATACTTTATGTATTACATTAGTTTTTTTAGTTAATTAAAATGATTAATCAACGCTTGAGTGATAAAAAAATAGTTTTAGAAAATTTAGTTTTTCCGAAATTCTGGCTACGGATCGATAGTTACAGAAAATTTTATTCGACGTTTCTTATAGAAAATTTAATTTCCCAAAATTTATGTGAAATATAATTATACGATATCTTGCGTATTTACCGAATTATCATGGAAAAACTAAAATTGATATTGGTTTTTTAACAATAACTCGATATATAAGAGAGATATCAAAAAATATTACTTCTCATTAATTATTGGGCATCAAATTTCCGACAAAAAACCTCGTGCGAAATTTCCTGTAACTATCAATCTCGAGCCAGGAATCGCGAAAAACTGATCTGAAAAATGAGAAGGGGGGACCCTTCCCATATTTTCGAAAATTAATTTCACAGTAGGGCGTTGGGGAGTGGCTTAAAAAATAGAAAATTAATTGTTATACATGATCCAGTATTAAAAACTGCATAAAAATGCGTTTTTCCCCTGTTTTTTAAGGAAAAACGTAAATTTTCAGACTTGTGGCGCCATCTCGCGGTCGGCTTGAAGAACTAATTTTCCATTGTTCTCTTGAAATTTTCGTTTTTCCTTAATATCTCGCGAAATAAGGGAGATATCGAAAAATATTACTCTATATAAATTGTTGGAAATTTAATTTTCTACAAATAATATTATATAAAATTATCTGTAACTCTTCATCCGTAGCCAGAAAATCAACAAAACTGAATTTTGGAAAATGTTTTTTTTCTCGTGATTAATGGCAGTTAATTAGTCGAATTATTAATTATATACGATAAAAAGTTGTTTAAGCCACGGAATTCACGTTATTTTAGCGTTTTTTCGACGCCAAAAAAAATCTAAACTTTTTTAAAACACTAAAATAACTTTAATTTCATGGATTAAACAACTCATTATCGTATATAATTGATAATTAAACTAATAAAAAGCCTTTAAACACGAAAAAAAAAGATTTTTGAAAATTTAGTTTTTTGGATTTTCTGGCTACGGATGGAGAGTCACAGAAAATTTTACTGAACATTATTTATAGGAAATTTGATTCCCGACAATTTAGAAAGAGTGACATTTTTCGATATCTCCGTTATTTACCGAGATATTGCGGAAAAACTAAA
>MVJL01002573.1:0-46677 GCA_002156465.1 Macrocentrus cingulum | reverse complement strand
CACATTTTATAAAATATTTTTACAGTTGCTGCTGCACGTTTTCACTATTGAAAAAATTGCGAAAGAGATTTTTCCGGCAAGGATGAAGAATCGTTTGACGTGGGCGCTGCTGATAGCAGTGTTCTTAGCATCGGCAGATGTCAATCAAGCCGACAGTTCAACGCATGAATTTAACGGTAATGACTTTATCCAGCATAATTATATTATTCCGCAGGGGGGTAGCGCCATAGACGCTGCAACTCCCAACACACCATCCAAAGTGGTGTTCCACCTTATGCATCATAAAGCCGACAGTAAAATATTCCTCATCGTCGGAGACAAGAAAGCGGGCAAAACTGCGGACCTCAAAAAAATTTCCTTGGAACTTAAAGCTGATGGCAGTTCACAGACAGTCTCAGTGGATTTGGAGGCAAACGTACCAAAGATACCGTCAAGCGACTGGACGCCTGAGCAGATGTTTGACACAGTCTTGGGTCCTGAGCAATCACAAAGCTTTCAGAAACAACTGCGAGACAGTCCTGCAAAGACATATCTCTTGCTGGATAACTTTGATCGAGTATCTGACCCTCACGCAAGGGAAATGATACTTGAATATGCTCGGAATATAAACGGAAAAGGTGGCGGAGTAGTAATAACAAGTACTCGAGTGCCTGAACAATCAATCCTAACAAAACTGGGCAATCCAACGGTAATAGAAATTGCCCCACTGTCCGCTAAACAAATACAGTCATACCTGATCGCGCAATGGAATCACGAGTTGCCCCCCGAGTATAGCCAGAAAGCCAGTGTTTACGCAGAAGCAGTGAGTATAATTTTGGAAAAAGCACCGATTCCCCGTGACTTTGGTACCATGAACACCCTTAGCGATATAATACTCAATGGAAATCGTATTTTCGATGAGGAAAGCAAGATTTTCCTTCAGGACACGTCGTTTCGCAGTGGTTCAGACTACGTATTAAACGACCGTCTGAATGCAAGAAGTGTGCTGAAATTTCTAAACAACATGCGTCTAAATAAACTGGAGCTATTTCATCGGCTGTCTTCATTCTCGTCATCGACAAATTTACCTGCCGTCGATGAATTCTACCGATCTGTAGCTTGGAACAATATATTTGGCGAAAAACCTGTGATACCGTTGGATTCGGCGGCTGCTGCTGAATTTGACCGTGTTTATTTCGATGAGGGTAAATTCAAGTTTTTCAGTCCAGAATACGAACAGTACTACGCGGCGAAAGATATTATGTACAGGTTGGAAAGCCATGATGCTACCGTGGAGCATGATATAATGAAGGTACTGGAAAACAAAGAGTTGGTTGCCGTAGCAGAGTTTCTGGAGGCTGACATTGCGGCACACGGTGTCGAAAAATTCAGTAGCTCTCTGGACAAAGTGATTGCCGATCCGACCAAGTTTCACGGCGTGATGGATAATTTGATTGTTCACGGGCTGGATCAGTTGGCTACAGCCGTGATGACAAAGACCAAGCCCACTCAAATCCGTGGATACTTTGCCGATGAGGCAGCGATGCATCTCGAGTCCTCCACGAAGCGTCAGTTTGGTCTGATTGCCGTGGACGGCGGTAAAACCGTGCGCGGCACTAGGTTCGAGATGATGCTGCGAAAAGGCATGGAAAAAACAACAGCAACGGTTGGCAGTCGTACTCAGCCATCTGACTTGAGCAATATTTGGTCCGAGGAGCACGTAAGGACGCTCTTGAGAGATGTCGTCTTGGCTGAACCCAGTCCGAGCGTTGAAATATACAAATATCTGGCTAATCAACTGTCGAAAAACACTGAGGTGGAATTTTACAAGGAGATGATTGAAAAAACTGTGAATCGCGCGAGTTTTGAGGGACGTGACATAATTATGGACTTGACTGAGCGTCTCAACAATCGTGGAGTACTCACTGAAGAGGTGAAAAGCAATTTGCTGCATGACTTGGTGGAAAATGGTGATGTGTACCTACTCCGTGATATGGTGAACAAGTTTGACATACCGGTTCGTGACTCGACTCCTGGATCGCTGGTTAATGCAGCCCTGGATGGACATCCCCTGGCAGGATACTCGCAACCGCATTTTTGGGAGATGATGCACTATGTCTTTGTTGAGAATGATGCGTGGCAACTTCCTAAGCCCGAGGACATAGCAAAGGGCAATGCAAATATCGAACCGACGGCGAGAGAAAAGGCATCGCCACTGTACGATCTGCTGATCGGCAAAGAGAACGCGGTAAAGCTGAGTGAGGTAGAAAAATGTCAAATTTTAATGGAACACCCGTTGACGGAGCTACGACCGGAAATATTGTCTGCTCGGCGAAATGGTATCCTGCAGGACGTCCAGAAGACAGCGAAAAAAGGAACGATCGAATGGATAAAGACTAAGATATTGAGACGAGAGCCATCATCAGTGACACTGACAGAAATTCTGATAAAGACAAGAGGTCTCGATCCACTTAGCTCGTCTGAAGAGCAAGCTTTTCGCAAGACAATTGGAAGTGTCTTGGAAATTGATGCAATGAAAATACCGACAGAGTCTGAAGTGACAAAGCTTCAGAAGACGATTAAAAGTAGCGTGGAGTCTGCCAAGGGGAGAAAACTTACTTCAATGGAGGCAGAAACGATTAGTCAAAGTGTTGAAAATGCTGTCAAATCTGAGACGCGAAAAAAATTAACTTTGGCTGACGTGGAGCCTGTTCATGAGGCCATTCAAGAAGTCTTAAAATCAGAGACGGGGAAAATAGTGGATGCAAATCAGGAGAAATCTGTTCTTCACATGATTGATGGTGAACTACAGTCTGCAGTGACGAATAAGCTGTCTTTAGCTCAAGTAGGCCGTATAAGTGAGAACTTGGCTCAAAGGATAGGCACAATTCAGGATTTACCAGCAATAAAAACCTTATTAAGTGAAAATATAATGCCGCAATTGGACCCGATGGCAAGGATCCAAGCGGCTGCTATCATATTAAAGCGTACAGTCAAGGTAGTGAACGCTGTGAAGAAATCAGTTACAGTGAAGCCGCTGAAGGAAAAATTACTGGAAACACCGGCAGACAGAAATCCAGACATGACGGAAGTTGAAACAGCAGAGGGAATCGAGCTATCTGAGATGCGAAGTGAATTGCGAAGATTAATGCACGACTCATCTGAACCATTGCCCGAAAATCCATTCTCATGTGCAGCGAGTTCTTCTGGTTGTCATGTCTCTTTGGAATCATTCAAATCTTTTACGCGTTTGACCGAAGTCGGTGATTCAATAGAACCGAAATTCTTCACCGATGACTTCCTGGCAGAGCTTGAAATCGCACACGCTGAGGGCGACTATGTGCGAGAGAAGCAGTTAGTAGAAATGGCTTATGATGCAGTAGAGTTGCAGAAGATCGAGATGATGGGCGAAAGAACAGCCCAATTTGTAGATATCTTGCAAGCTGGCAGTTTGACAGATTATCACGCCCTCAACGACATAGTCACTGATCTTTCGGTTCACGTCGAGGCACTAGAAGCTGTACGCACTGCACCAAAAACTTCGGGGATTAGTGGACACACTGCAGCCACACTAATATTCTTTATACCAATAGCGGTAAGTGGAATAGATGCGATGAGAAAATGCCTAGCAGACCGTTATTCAGTGGCATGTAAAAAAGCTTGGGATGGTTTCGTAATCGGTTTCAGCATTTTTGTTGGGGTTCTGGCTTTACCATGGATGTACACTATGGCAGACAAACTCTTTCTATATGCTCGTATTCAGTCTTTGCCTGATACAATAACGAAAGCCGCTACAATAGCGAAATTAAAGTCAGCAAGCGTTCTACGTATCACCACAGTAGTTGAGGCTTTCTCATTAATATTTAATGTTGGATTTCTGCTATTAGAACTCTACTTCTTCATAAATCACATTGTTGAATTAGTGGAGTGTCCCACAAAGACTGATTGTAACTCAGCGGTTCGTGATATAATCATTGTTGGCCTAGTTTTTGGAGTTGTTAGAATTGGCCTGCTTGTATGGATGATGATCCCAGGATCATTTCTTGCAATGAATCCTGTTCTTGGAGCACTCATTTTCCTAGAATTATGGGCACTGGAAAAAATCGTAAATGCCATAATAATGGTAAGGGAATTTGTAAAAAAATACCAGGCAAACGGTATTGAAGCCTATTATGACTTTTTCGACGAACTCGGAATACCAGTGGGCACATTGGCAACGGACCTCAAGTGCCTTGCGATGGTTATAGACCAGGCTAACAAATATGCCGCCAAGTTGATGGAACAGCATTCTGATTACGTTGCCGTTGCAATGTGTGTTGGACATCTAACTGCAGAACAAATTTCTCGCTATCCTCCTAATTATGATATTGACCCTGTTGGTTGCGAAATAAATATGATTTATGAAATGCCATATCCAATAGAGGCTCAGATCAGAGTTGCACCGGAAGTGCAGCCTGACATGATACGACTAGGTATTCCACGAGAAGATTGGCTTTATGTAAGAGAATATGCCATGTCAGCGGTAGATCCTATGGCGTCTCAGCCTTTGCCAATAACTATTCCTACCGCAATATTCGATTGCTTTAGAGCAATAGTTATAGGTCATGAAAATAGATGGAAGAAGAAAGCAAATGGTAAGATATATATCAACTTGGACCATGCATTGGACGGCATCTTTTCTGGCCATAATGAATATCATAATGAATTCCATCTGCCACGTGATTTTGTTGGAAGATACATAATAATCGGCGGAAAAAAATCCAATTCCTATATAATATCATCCATGTATGACAGTCGTTTAGAATTAAATGCTCTTTCAATGTCTGAAACTTTAGATTTTTCAAAGTCATTAGCTAACAATATCAGTTTCAATCTATATTTATCTGATGATGGTACAGAAGTTTATGGTATTTTAAAATTTGACCAAAATCTTATTAATAAAGTACTTTGGAGAAACTCACCGCAGAATCCTCTCGCGAAGACATCAGATAAATCAGTACGTACACACATTATTGTAGGACGTAAAAATATGAAAGAGGACATCAAATGTGTCAATGATGAACGGATGAATCAATTTATCACTGCACCAATCTATATATTTTACATCGACGGTCACGCTGGTGTCTCAAACACGATTAGAGATAGTATCGAAAATTGCCATCAAAATATTATACAGCCTTACACAAATTATGAGGCAAATTTAAATATATCTTACGGCTTTTTCATACAAACAAAAGGCATAGGTGGAGTATCTAAATCATTAACTGAGACTTATTCGACGGTTCATTTGATGAACGATAATTTTGCTAATTTTCGATTTTCTGGCATGCCGTTTATTATAAACACGCTGTCCATGAAATATTTTGCCAAGACCAATGTTTTAATCTTGAAACTGCAGTTGAATGACACGAGTACGCTGGAACTTGACATTAAAGGTATTATTGCCAACGAACACATCTCAACTACGAGGCGACCTCGCAACCAAACCGGACAACGCCAATCCATCGCCATATCCATATATGATGAATGTATCAACGGTAGTGTCCATCTTCATCTTCCAGACTTATCAAACGTCGATATTAAAAATCGAGCAGATGCTTATGACGTGACCAAAATTAGCATTCAGGTCAAGGCAGATATTACGAACTTTGCAGATGCATTAGATATGTACCGTTCTCTGTTTTCGGTGAAAAATCCCGATTTCGATCTCGAGGTCTTGCTGATCGGCATTGGCACACTGAACTATATGTTTACTTTTGGCCTAATGAACAACAGTCTCATTACATTTCATGACAAAGCGATATATGCAGCAGGTCTTGATGGCATAGATACCTATATAATTACCGAATTTTCTCCAGAATACGTGTGGATTAATAATGAAGCTAGTGACAACTTAATGGACTATCTCGTCATACGAAATAGTCTTGGTGAATCGCTCACCATTGAATATTTCACTGAAGACTTGCCTTTTGTCGATCATTCGCCGGATGACATCGTAATTCGCTTCCAAACTCCTGGAACAACGACGCGCTTCAATGTCGTTTTGCAATACTACTTGAGAGACGAAAAGTATCAACATCTCTTGATCCGACGGGACAATGATATAAGTTATATAATCTTACCACAGCATTGGTTGGAAAATTCCCAAGAATTTGCTTTGATTCGCTACATTTCCATGCGAGAAAAAACTCATGATATTGTATACAATGTTTATTCTAACGACTCAGAATGTCTTCTACATGTTTTTGATATCAATGATCAACTAGATGTTTATGTGATCAATCGAGTGAATTTGTTGTTGACATTTAGACAGAAAAATGTTAGCAGCGTGGTCGTTCAACTGCACAATTTTTATGCACAAGATGGTAAAACAATATCAAAGGATTGGTGGTATTTAAATTTTATTTTTGCTGATAGTTTTGCTGATGAAAAAATTATTACATACGGTACTTTTGATATTATGAGATTGCTGAATAACACTGATCAAATTAATAAGAGGTCATCAATCATGGGATACAATTTGAACAAATTCACTAAAGGAAATGTCAAAATGAACCGTGATGTCGATGAAAATTCGTTAACGTAAGTTTACTCTACTTTAGTAATATTCATTAAAAAATATTTTAACTCTACTTAATTTTATCATTTTTACAGACAACAGCTGCGTCCATTTTTGACTTTAAATGCCGGCTTAAAGATTGAGGAAATGTCTGTCAGCTGGAATTTAACAGATGAGACACTTTCAATTTGCGTGAGAAAGGGTCGAAGTTGCTTGGTTGTAAGTAATTGGTGTAAATCGTTAAATAATCGACTAAAAATGATAATATTTAACACTGGTAAGCCAGCTTTTAAATTTACAAATATTAATTCATTGGAATGTGAAAAACCGTATGATGGAGAACAATACCGTTTGGTTGATTCACTAAAGCGTCATTTTGATGTTGCAAATGAATTATTCAAGTTATGGCCGAAAAATTCGGATACTGATTACTTTGCGTTTAAACAGTGTGTAGCATTAAAGTATATGCGATTTGTCACGACTATTCCAATGAGTAAAATATTAAATTTAGATAATATGTATGAAGAGCTACAATTTCAGTATGATAAATGTTTCACACCGAGAATCATGTCGATCCAAAACTTTAAAAAGGTTACACTCCATGAGATTGTTGATTTAATTAAAATGGGCATAAAGTATTATAAAATCAAACGTCAATTGCCAACGGTATCTGCTTGGGTGGACGCTGACACAGCTATAGCACTTTTTGAAAAATATGAGCCTGATGATGAGTGGTATGATTTCTTATTGAAAGTGTACAAAAGTGTTTATCCCAAGAATCTAAATCCCATTGATTTTAAAAATCTCGACATGCGAAGAAATGGCAATGTTTCATCATTACCTTGGTATGAAAAATCAGTGAGATTTATACAGCATTGCGACAGTAAATAATAAATATTAAATCACATATATATCTATTGTTTTAAAGCATTCAAGCTTATATATATTTGAAAAAATGTTCGTTTATTGTTATTTTAAAAATTGAATGTTTATTATAATTATAATGTTGTTTTGAAAATTAAAATTTTATTGTTGTATTCAAAGAGAATAATAAAATATGTAAAGTGGAACAAATAATTGTTCAATCTGTGAGTGAGGAATTGTGTTGATTATGTATAAGTAATGTATTGTTGTATTCAAAGAGAATAATAAAATATGTAAAGTGGAACAAATAATTGTTCAATCTGTGAGTGAGGAATTGTGTTGATTATGTATAAGTAATGTAATAATTTTGTTGTTCTGATTGGTCCATCGGATTAAGAGCGCGCACGCGATCACTGAAGGCGCGGGTTCGAGTCCCCATCGCGGTTTTTTTTTTTTTTTTCGAATTAACATTATTTATTCTATATAACGGCTTTTGAGTGATGTAAAAATCAATTTACGTTATTTAACCAATTTCATGATGCTTAAATAGCAAAAAAAAAATTCTTTTTAAATCTAGTTTTTTGGGAATTGTGGCTACGGATCGATAGTTACAGAAAATATCACTCTACATTTTTTATAGACAATTAAATTTCCTACAATTTATGTTATATACAATTCTGCGATATCTTGCGTAGTTACCGAGTTATCACGAAAAAACTAAGATCGATTTTGGTTTTTTGATGATAACTCGTTAAATAAGAGAGATATAAAAAAGTGTCACTCTTCCTTAATTGTTAGGCATTAAATTTTCTGTAAATAATGTCAAATAAAATTTTCTGTAACTCCTCATCCGTAGCCAGAAAATCCAAAAAACTAAATTTCGGAAAATGTTGTTTTTTTCGTGTTTAAAGGCTTATTGTTAGTCTAATTATTTATTATATACAATAATAAGTTTTATAAACCACTAAATTTTCTGTAAATAATGTCAAATAAAATTTTCTGTAACTCCTCATCCGTAGCCAGAAAATCTAAAAAACTAAATTTCGGAAAATGTTGTTTTTTTCGTGTTTAAAGGCTTATTGTTAGTCTAATTATTTATTATATACAATAATAAGTTTAATAAACCATGGAGTTCGCGTTATTTCCGCCTTTTTTCGTGACGAAAAAAAATCGGATTTTTAGGCCATAAAATCTGCCCCGTCCGTTAAATAAACGTTTTTTAAATGTACTATTATTAATTACATTTGTAAAAACAATTTTTCGGCGCTCAAATTACAAAAGAAAATTTTTTTTTGGAAAATTAATGAAATGTGTAAGGGATATATAACTAATATCGCATTGTACCGGTAGTACATTGTGGTCTATCGGACTAAGTGTTTGCTCGCGAAGCTCGGGGGCGCGGGTTCGAATCCCGCGTGCGGTATTTTTTTTTTTTGATAAAATGATTTTTTTAATTTAAATTCTTTTTTTTTAATAAATTTTTAAAATAAAATATAACTCTAGTACTTATAGCGCCATCTTACAGATTTTTTTGCGACTATTCTATTTTGGGTGACCGCAGCGCCATGTGGCGGTAAACTGCGGAACTGAATTTTTCATGAAAAACTCGGAAATTTGTCTGAAAAAATCAGTTCGGCAATTTGCCGCGGGGTGGCGCTGCGGTCGCAAATCATGATTTTTCGTTTTTCCTCGATATCTCGCGAAATAAGGGAGATATCGAAAAATGTCACTCTTTCTGAATTGTCGGGAATTTAATTTCCTATAAATTTGATTTTTCGTTTTTCCTCGATATCTCGCGAAATAAGGGAGATATCGAAAAATGTCACTCTTTCTGAATTGTCGGGAATTTAATTTCCTATAAATAATGTTGTGTAAAATTTTCTGTAACTCTCCATCCGTAGCCAGAAAATCCAAAAAACTAAATTTTTGAAAATCTTTTTTTTTCGTATTTTTAATGTTGTGTAAAATTTTCTGTAACTCTCCATCCGTAGCCAGAAAATCCAAAAAACTAAATTTTTGAAAATCTTTTTTTTTCGTATTTAAAGGCTTTTAATTAGTCTCATTATTGATTATATACAATAATCAGTTGTTTAATCAATGAAATTAGCATTATTTTAGTATTTAAAAAAAAATCAGATTTTTTTAGCGTCTCATTATTGATTATATACAATAATCAGTTGTTTAATCAATGAAATTAGCATTATTTTAGTATTTAAAAAAAAATCAGATTTTTTTAGCGTCGAAAAAACGCTAAAATAACGTGAATTCCGTGGCTTAAACAACTTATTCTTGTATGTAATCAATAATTAGACCAATTAGAAGATTTTAATCAGAAGAAAAAAAACATTTTCCGAAATTCAGTTTTTTGGATTTTCTGGCTACAGATTGAGAGCTACGAAAAATTTTGTTGAACATAATTTGTAGGAAATTTAATTCTGAATAATTTATAAGGAGTAAGATTTCTTGATATCTGCCTTATTTCGCGAGATATCGGGTAAAAACTAAAAATCACGATTTGCGACCGCAGCGCCACCCCGCGGTAAATTGCAGAACTAAATTTTCCATGAAAAATTCGTCGATTTGCCAGAAAAAATTAGTTGGGCAATTTGCCACGAGGTGGCGCTGCGGTCGCAAATCGTGATTTTTCGTTTTTCCCTGATATCTCGCGAAATATGGGAGATATCGCAAAATATTACTCTTTATAAATTATTGCAAATTAAATTTTCTACAAATTATGTTAAGTAAAATTTTCTGTAGCTCTTAATCCGTAGCCAGAAAACGCAAAAAACTAAATTTCGGAAAATATTTTTTTTTTCGTGATTAATGGCAATTAATTAGTTGGATTATTTATTATATATCATAAAAAGCTGTTTAATCAATGAAATGAGCGTTATTTTAGTGTTTTAAAAAAGTTGAGATTTTTTTAGCGTCGGAAAAACACTAAAATAACGCTAATTTCGTGGCTTAACCAACTGTTCATCATTTGTAATTGATAATTAGAGTAATTAACAGCCTTCAATCGCGAGAAAAAAAATAATTTCTCAAATTCAGTTTTTTGGATTTTCTGGCTACGGATAAAGAGCTACAGAAAATTTTATTCAACATAATTTGTAGAAAATTTAATTTGCAATAAATTATAAAGAGTAATATTTTCCGATATCTGCCTTATTTCGCGAGATATCGAGGAAAAACGAAAAATCATGATTTGCGACCGCAGCGCCACCTCGCGGCAAATTGCCGAACTAATTTTTTCAGACAAATTTCCGAGTTTTTCATGAAAAATTCAGTTCCGCAGTTTACCGCCACATGGCGCTGCGGTCACCCAAAATATAATAGTCGTAAAAAATTCTGTAAGATGGCGCTATATGTTCTTTAGTTATATTTTATTTTAATAATTTATGTTAAAAAAAAGAATTTTAATTTAAAAAAATCATTTTATCAAAAAAAAAAAATACCGCACGCGGGATTCGAACCCGCGCCCCCGAGCTTCGCGAGCAAACACTTAGTCCGATAGACCACAATGTACTACCGGTACAATGCGATATTAGTTATATATCCCTTACACATTTCATTAATTTTCCAAAAAAAAATTTTCTTTTGTAATTTGAGCGCCGAAAAATTGTTTTTACAAATGTAATTAATAATAGTACATTTAAAAAACGTTTATTTAACGGACGGGGCAGATTTTATGGCCTAAAAATCCGATTTTTTTTCGTCACGAAAAAAGGCGGAAATAACGCGAACTCCATGGTTTATTAAACTTATTATTGTATATAATAAATAATTAGACTAACAATAAGCCTTTAAACACGAAAAAAACAACATTTTCCGAAATTTAGTTTTTTAGATTTTCTGGCTACGGATGAGGAGTTACAGAAAATTTTATTTGACATTATTTACAGAAAATTTTACCGCCACATGGCGCTGCGGTCACCCAAAATAAAATAGTCGTAAAAAACTCTGCAAGATGGCGCCACAGGTGCTGAAGTTAAATTTTATTTGAATAATTTATGTTAAAAAAAAGAATTTTAATTTAAAAAAATCATTTTATCAAAAAAAAAAAATACCGCACGCGGGATTCGAACCCGCGCCCCCGAGCTTCGCGAGCAAACACTTAGTCCGATAGACCACAATGTACTACCGGTACAATGCGATATTAGTTATATATCCCTTACACATTTCATTAATTTTCCAAAAAAAAATTTTCTTTTGTAATTTGAGCGCCGAAAAATTGTTTTTACAAATGTAATTAATAATAGTACATTTAAAAAACGTTTATTTAACGGACGGGGCAGATTTTATGGCCTAAAAATCCGATTTTTTTTCGTCACGAAAAAAGGCGGAAATAACGCGAACTCCATGGTTTATTAAACTTATTATTGTATATAATAAATAATTAGACTAACAATAAGCCTTTAAACACGAAAAAAACAACATTTTCCGAAATTTAGTTTTTTAGATTTTCTGGCTACGGATGAGGAGTTACAGAAAATTTTATTTGACATTATTTACAGAAAATTTAATGCCTAACAATTAAGAAGGAGTGACATTTTTTTATATCTCTCTTATTTATCGAGTTATCATCGAAAAACGAAAAAACACAATATTTGCTGGATTAGTTCGGTGAGCCGGCCGCTAGATGGCGCCACGTGTCCTAAAATTCCCGTTTTTCCTTAAAAAACACAGGAAGAACGCATTTTTATGCAGTTTTTTCTGCTGGATTATGTATTAGAATTAAATTGCTATTTTTTGAGCAACTCCCCAATGCTCTACGGTGACATAAATTTTCGAAAAAATGAGAAGGGTCCCCCCTTCTCATTTTTCAATTCAGTTTTTCATGATTTCTGGCTAAAGATTGATAGTTACAGAAAATTTTATACAACATTTTTTGTACAAATTTCAACGCTCAATAATTTATCACGAGTACTATTTTTTTATATCTCTCTTATTTATCGAGTTATCATCGAAAAACCAAAATCAATCTTAGTTTCTTCGTGATAACTCGGTAAATACGCAAGATATCGCAGAATTGTATATAACATAAATTGTAGGAAATTCAATTTCCTATAAAAAATATACAGTAATATTTTCTATAACTATCGATCCGTAGCTACAATTTTCAAAAAACTAAACTTTCAAAAAATTTTTTTTTTTGCCATTTAATTATCATATTATTGCTTAAATTACATAAATTAATCGGTATATTACATAGAAAACGTTGCATGACATAAATTATGTTAATTAAAAAAAAAAAAAATTACCGAGTCAGAGACTCGAACTGGCGCCCTGTGGTGTCGCACGCGAACACTTAACTCAATAGACCACCATGGACCAATATTGTAGTCTCAATTTCACTGATATATGCATTACACTTTTCATTAATGTAAAAAAAAAAAAAAATTATTTCCTGCTTTTTTAAGGCTTTAGAGATTCAATTATGCATATATCATCGGAATGAAACACCTTCAGACATGTTGCGCGGTCATTAAAATTCAAAATTAAATTCCGCTTTTATATGTCTTCCTTATATAGGCATATATTATCATCCTGTCTCAATGCGACGTGTCTCCTCGAAGTCAGATATATATGTTTATGTTATACGAAGCGATCGGTATAATGCATAAAATAAATACATCTGCCAAAGTCAATTGAACAATTGACCCCAGTTTGCAATCGTCGAGAATTACATCCACAATATTTTTCTAGCGGAAATTTTAAACATCATAACTTGATACAGTTTTTCATTTCAAGTTTTCTAAAATAATATTCCATATGTTAATGCAAAATTTCATAAGAACTAAATAATTCAGTATTAAATTGTCCACAAAAAACTATAAAAAAAATTCTTAATTTTTGAAATATTAAAAAAAAAAAAAAAAATTTCATAAAATCCGAGATATCTGAAAAACCAAGAGAGATACAAAAAAAATGTATTTAACATTTTTTGTAATAAATTTAATGCTTAATTATTTTGTTTATACAACATTTTTTGCTAACTCGCTTAGTTACAGAGTTATCGTCAAAAAACGAAAAAAAAAAAAAAAGTCAATAGTTAATATGATTTATTATAAGAAAAACAAAAATTATCATTAGTATAGGTATTTTCTCAATTTTTTATGATAAGATATAAAGAAAACATCCTGATAATTATATATATGATACCATTTTTGCCCTCTCTCATATAATAATAGTGCTTGGGTTTATTTTTCCAAGAATTCAACAACTGAGAGCTTAGCGATCGATAAATAACACTCCAAACAGTATACTATATACCTCATAGACGCTAAGAAAAACATGTATAAAATACGTTAACAAAAAATTCTTTGATTGCCTGCACACAAGAAAAAGCTAAAAAAAAAAAACTTATAGATACATATCGTTATTTAGATTAGATAAATATATATACATTTGCAAGAAAAAAAATTACTTGCAAAATCTACTTACCAAAATAAAATTTTTTACAATTTTCCAGGCTGTATTTGTAAAAAAAAAAAAAAACTTTTTTCGATATTTTTTATTTTATTCAGGTCGCCATTTTCCGTTAGATCGTCGGGAAATGTCGGAATAGTTCGGGCGAGTGCCGATGGCGAGTACCTCGAGAGTGAACATATACACTTTGTATAACACACTCAGTTCTCAGTTGCATTCATCAGTGTGTCGACACAGTGTGTGAGCAATATCCAACCTTTGTTGGTTTACGATCATCGGAAATGCTGCAGTTTTTTCAAGTTACTAATATTAATCATCAGTGACAAAAACAGTAAGACAACAAAAAAATACTCACACATTTATTGTTCTTTGGGATTAATTTTCTAGTAGAAAAAAAAAAGAGAAATTTCTATTAGGACACTCCCTATTGTTTCTAAGCTTTATATCAGAGTTCAGAGGCATCCCTCATTTATCCTGTACACAAAGGTTCGAAAAAAGCGTAAATCCAACAATTGACAATTAAAACTGTACTATTTAATTAATTACTATTTTTTCTCCATTTATTTAGGATGAAACAATGAAGTATAATACCTTAAAATATTAAGTGCCTTTAAAAAATTACTTGAAACAGTAATTTCTCAGTTGTTGGCCTTTTTACTGCTTTTTAATCAGTATTTTTCTTCGTGGCTGTGAACTGATTATAAAATGGATCCATACTCTCTCAGGTGAGTTAAATTTTTTCTTCTTTATCTATTTTTCTTATTATTAAAACTTGCAAATTGCAAAATATTCTACTAAGTAACATGCAATTTCTTGCATAATAACACGATAATTGTTCAACATGTCATATAAAACATTTATTAAACCACAAATTATGATATATATAAGTTAAATTTTATGTTAAAAAATTTTTTTTCAACTGCAAGGTAATTTAAATAAAAATAAATATAATTAGAATTAATTTAAAGCTATTAATTCACACTTTTTGTTGTTAAAAAATTTTTTAAATATTAAAAATTTCAAATTTAAACACACAAAAAAAAATTCTTTTTATCAATGATATAATTGTTTTTTTGTTATTTATTGTTTGTTTTATTGATTAAGTATTAATAATTAGTTGGTAAAATGTTTTTAATTTGGTTTAATAGTCTGCAGACATATTTGATATGACATCATCAACAATATGCTTGAAGTTCGAGGTTAAATTGTCACTCTCGTTCAAACGTCGCGAGTTATTGAGCAATCATATGGTTCCAATTAGTACTGTATGTGTGTGGATTAGTTGGATAAACTTAATTTTATTGATGATTGATTAGGTTACTTTCGTAAATATAAGGAAAAAAATTCATTTATGTTAATATAAGCACAAAAAAATGGAGAAAAAAAAAATTTGTTCGAGATCAAGCCAATCTTGTCGGTCAACTAAAAGACATATTGTATATTACGTATTCTGAAGTCGACTCTAGATCACTTCTCTTAGCATAAAATATGTCGTAAGAAAAGTATAGGAACTTCACATCCTTGGCAGAGAAAAAAATTGGAGCAGTTAATAAATTATTTTAGAGTTGAAATCATTGTCTGTTTTTTTTTTTTCACGCGAAAATAATTTTTTTTTATTTGATTAATTGTTTTAAAAAATTTTTTGAACATGTAAATTACGCAGAAATATAACACATTTTTCATCTTCATGGTTATTGGCAGTCAATTAATTATTGATAATGATAAATACTCATATAATTCATTTATAATAGACGATTGTTATCAGTTTGTCTGATAATAACGATCAATATCGATGAGAATAATTTATTGTAATTCGAATCTGTCACCTGTGATGCATATAAATATTAAATATTGTCATCTACTTGATTTTTTTTTGTTGGAGAATTAAAAAAAAAAAATATTTCAATTTAAAAAAAAAAAGATTACTAGGTATTTTTGATGGTATATAAAAATCTAATTGAATAATCGATAAAAATTAATGATTTATTCATAATCGTTTAATAGAGATAAAATAAAAATTTTAAGATTCTCTTACTATTTTTGTAATTTTTTTTTTTTTTTCGTTTTTTGTCAATAACTCGATAAATAATGAAAATTAGAAAAAATGTCATTTCAGTTAAAAGATTATAAATTAAATTTTCTACAAAAAATGTAGAATAAATTTTTTAAAAATTTCCTTTAGTTTTTAAGAAATTTAAAATTTTTAAAAAATTTTATTTTTTAAAATATCTCGAAAATAACGTAAAATAATGCAAAATTTTATTCTATATCTTTTATAGGAAATTAAATTCCCTATCATTTGTTTAGAATAATATTTTTCGTTATCTCACTTAGTTATTGAGTTATCGACCAAAAAACCAAAAAAATTATGAAAATAGCGATATTTTAAAGGGGATATATCTCTATTTGAACATGACAAAAAAAATCAATTTTTTTCACTTGAATTGAATAATTGGGAATTAAATTTCCTAAAAAAAAAATTACATTGTATATTGTATTGTAAATTTTTTTCATATCTCTCTGAATTTTTGAGAAATTTTAAATTAAAAAAAATTCTTATTTTTCAAAATATCTCAATAACAATGAAAAATACAATAAAACTATACTCTACATTTTTTGTTGGGAATTAAATTTCCTATCATTTAACTTCTGTAACATTTTTCATTATTTTCATTATTTATCGAGTTATCGAGAAATTAGCGAATAAAAAAAACAAAACATTCGCCCTTTTGGCAGCAGAGTATATTATAGCGTGTGACGCGAGATAAAATAAGTTATATAAGTTAGATATATTACTATGACGAGTGAAGAGTGATGTTTTTCTCTTTTTCTAAGTGGTCTGCAGTTAAAAAAAAATTTACAAGGTAAAAACAATTGCATGTGTGCCATATACAGTCGCTCACCTTGAAATACAAGGTTCACATCAATTTCAAAATTTTTTTTGAACCTCTCAAGCAATATTTAAGTTAAATAAAATTTTTTTAAATAAATAAAACCCGTTTAATTTCGTTAAAAAACTCTGTCTATAGAAAAAAAAAAATTTTTTTTAACATTTTTAATTTCTTTTTCAAATCGAAAAATTACAAATTTAATAGAAAAAAAAATATCAAAAATAATACAATAAATGTATCCAATTACTCTGTAGCATATTGCGTGTATTTAGCAATTGTAGCCAATAAATCGGCTTTGCTACCGGGGTCTTATTGAATTAGTTGATGGATATATTGAAAAAACATCAATTAATAAGGATTAAAAATATTAATTCCCTTGCAAATAAATAATAAGATTATTTATTAATAATGTATAATAGTAAATAATGAAAAATATGTGTTATTTGTATTTTTTATTATTTTTTTTTCTTCAGTGTTGAACGCGAGGCGTCAAAAAATATTGAGGAAAATGAGCGTGAATGCTTCAAAGATGCCATAGTGTCAAGCAGAAGCTTGAACAAAGGCTTTGTCGAGCCAACAAAACTAAAAAATGCTGTACCAGAGGTAAATTGTATTTAAATTTTAACATATTTCAAGGATAAAAAATACATAAGTATAATAGTTAAATAAAAGAAAATTCTTATTTTTCAAAATATCTCAAAAACACGGCTAGATATAAAAAAAAATTATTCTACATTTTTTGTAGGAAATTTAATGCCGAATTATTTGAGTCTAATAAAATTTTTTGATATTTCGCTTATTTATCGAGTTATTGAGATATTAATAAAAAAAAAAAGGCCTATATACACATTTTTTTTACCATTAGTGACGCGAATATATTAAAAAAATTAATTTTTTATTGCAGAAATTATTATCAGAGATTCTATTAACAGATTTCACTGTATAAATAATTTTTTTTACATACCAGATTACATCCTGTGTGTTGGCAACTACCTTTCACATAGCAGTCGGCTTAAGTATGGCCTATTCCGCCATTTTAATCCCACATCTCGAGAATCCAGATTCCGAAATAAAAGCAACAATATCCGAGACATCATGGATAGCCAGTATAATCGTGGTGTCAACCCCGATAGGTTCACTTTTGGGTGGATTTCTCATGGAAACTGTGGGACGTATACGAACTCTACAAATCGGAACGATTCCCTGCGTCGTCGGCTGGATTTTGATAGCAACTGCAACAAATATTCCAATGATACTAGTGGGCCGTGTGTTGGCAGGTCTTGCAACTGCTTTGGCCACATCTCCGGCCATTGTTTACATCACTGAAGTCGCACGACCCGAACTACGAGGATCTTTGCTCTCTTTCGGACCGACGCTGGCGTCTTTCGGCATGGTACTCGCGTACCTGAAGGGTGCCTTTCTCAGTTGGAGGCTTGTTGCCTGGCTCAGCATTATCTACGCAATTGTGCCAATATTTTTGATCCAACTGGCGCCGGAATCACCGGTTTGGCTTGTGTCAAAGGGCCGCATTGAAGAGGCAAAAAAAGCCCTTCAGTGGCTCTACAAATCCGAGGAACTGCAAGCCGGAAAAATTCCAGCTGCTGAACAACATTTTATTACAATTATGAAAGAAAATGAAATTAAATTAAGCGAACAACGACGAAGTAAACATGGAGATTTTTCTACAAAATTACGAGGTTTTTTAAAACCCACTGGATGGAAACCAATGTTAATACTTTTTCTACTTTTTCTATTTCAACAATTTTCAGGAATTTATATTACACTTTTTTATGCCGTCACGTGGTTCGAGGTAATTATTATTATTTTTTTTTTAATAAAAAATCAATTAAATCTAGTGATAATATATTTTTTTTTAAGTATCTAATTTACATCTATTAGGATTTTTTTTGTTAACAATAACTCTGTAACTAAGCGAGTTAGCGAAAAATGTTATATAAACAAAATGATTAAGCATTAAATTTCCTACAAAAAATATTAAATAAACTTTTTTTCTATTTCTCTCAGTTTTTGAGATATTATTGATTTTTTGAAATTTCAATTTTTCAAAATATCTTAAAAACTAAGAGAGATAGAAAAAAAATTTTTTATAGTTTTTTGTAGAAAATTAAATACTAAATTATTTAGTTCTTATAAAAATTTTTATTATCTCGCTTAGTTATCGAGTTATCGTTTAAAAATCATCACGAAAACTGTCAAATCTTATATCCCATTGAAAATTTAATAGAAAAATTTTTGTTTTCGAGAGGAATTATTTATTTATATTAATAGGAGCTTTTTTTTTTCTAGGAAGTTGGTACTAAAGTTGATAAATACGTGGCTTCCATACTCGTAGGCTTAACCAGATTTTTTTGTTCAATGGTTAATACATGGCTACTCAGACGATACAAGCGACGATATTTATGTGTGATTTCATCATTGGGAATGGCCGCTTGTATGACAATCTCCGGATATTTTACAATGCAAATAAGAAACGGAGATAAAAGCGGAAATTGGGTTCCCGTTCTGTGCTTATTGCTGTATGTATGCTCATCTATGATAGGAATGCTCACTATTCCATGGACAATGACTGCCGAATTGTTTCCGACCAATATACGAGGAATTGCACAATCTGTCAGTTATGCAATGGCTAATGTGCTGATGTTTGCGGCTGTTCAGAGTTACCGTGGACTCAATATTTTCCTCGGAGGTATATTTAAAATTTTTATTATTATATTTAATAATATCAAACGAGCATATTTAATACTTTTTTTTTTTTGGTAATATTTCGATAACTCAGTAAATAAACGAGATAATGAAAAATTTCATTCTAAATAAATAATAGGAAATTTAATTTCCTAAAAAAAATGTAGAATAAAATTTTGCAATATTTCAATTTGTTTTTGAGATATTTTGAAAAATAAGAATTAAAAAAAAAAAATTCAATTTTCTCAAAGACTAAGAGAGATCTAGAAAAATCTTGTTTCACATTTTTTTTAAATATCTTTCGTATTTATAGTAGTTATCGTCAAAAAACTAAAAAAAAAAAAAATCACGAATACTTCGACAAAATATCGAAAAATTTTGAATTTCAGGCCCTCATGGTATTCAATGGTTTTTTGCTGGAGTTTCCATTGGTGCTGCAGTATTTGTTTGGCTTTTATTGCCAGAAACTCATGAAAAAAAATTATCTGACATTGAAGATTATTTTCAAAATAATTTAGTTGCTGCCGGTGCAGAAACAAAGGCCCGTAAGCGAAAGGCAAAAAGACGCGCAGAAAATAAAGCTCAAGCTCAAGCATCTGCACCATTAAATCCAAAGAAACCCGAATATGTTTAATATTAAATAATTTTAATAGATCTATACTGTTGTAGATGGCTTTACAAAGAGGCTATTCAATTTTTTATAAACTTAAATTATAAAGTATATTATTAGGGTGACGCACAAACAAAAAAAAACCGAATATTTTCGTTTTTCCGATTTCGTAGCAAAAAACAAAAATCGGTTTTTTTTTTTTGCGCTACCCTAAAGAATATATATACATATATGTAATTGTGGCCTTTTTTTCGGTGAGAACTGAGATACTTAAATGAAAAAATATGTGATCTCACCAACGCGCACAATTTTTGAAAGTACTTTACGACCAAGGCTGATCGTTTCTGACAAAAATACATTGTCATAATTAAAAATATGATTAAAAAAAATGTCCATGACAATATTCTCTGACAATGTTATTTCATTGAAAATTTGATTAATGTTCATAAATTTTTTTTATGTACCGAAAAAAAAAAGAACAAATCATGAACAAATGGACAAAACTCGTATTTTTTTTTTTTTTTTTGAAGAGATGAAAACACCTACAGATTTACAATTTTTAAATATTATACAATTTTTTTGTTTATATATTTTATGCTCCGAACAATCAATGGTTCTCTACGCTGTTTTTGATAAATAAAATGTTGAGCTATTGTCTAAAATTGGTAGTTTTATTCATCGATGATGTATGTGTGGATGTATTTTATTTTTATAGTTTTTTTGTTTTAATTCAATTACTGTAATTATTTGTATTTCCGGTATTACGTTTTTTTTTTTATCAAATGAATGTGAAGAATTTGCCACTACAACTACCGGAAGTTGTGTATTTAATAAAAAAAAATTATCTTCAAGGGTGGATAGGAGGTCAAGAATCCTTGCTAACAATTTCCGTGTTGAGAAACGGAGTTTTTTTTTATGTGTCGTGTGATAAAAGCCAAAAAATCGTATTTATAAAAAAATATCTTGCTAGTTTAATGAGAATATCTTCTGAATTATTGAATATAGAAGTTTTTTGCTAAAGTCCTTTTTTGTAGGGAATTTAATTAGCTATAAAAAAGGTTCTTAACAAAATTTTTGTAGCTTGTATCCTTATCAAGATAATAAACAAAATGTTTTCGTGATTTACCTGTATATAATCTTAGACAAGTGATATAATAACGACAAAAAATATTTTTTTATATCCAACTATTAAAAAATCTTCTTTACCAATAAATTCGATGATATTTAATGCAGAAATAAATTGTCTCTCCCCTAAATATTAAAAAAAAAAACAACCCCCTCAAGATTTTTCCATTTTCATGATTTTTTTTCCAGTTTTTTCACCGATAACTCGATAACTAAACGTGATAACAAAAAATGTTATTAAACAAAAAAAATTCAAAATTAAATTCTCTATAAATAATGTAGAATAATTTTTTTTCATATTTTACTTTGTTTTCGAGATATTTCAAAAAAACAACTCTCTCATGCATCAATAACATAACTTTTTTACCAAAAAAACATTATTTCCTTTTTTTTTTAATGCTCAAAAATTGTCCCCTCTATAAATCCTTAAAAAAAACATCGATATGATAGATTATTATACTTAATTATTTAATTTAATGGCCATAATATAAATTAATATGAAAAAAATAAGAATTTTTAGTAAAACAATCATTAATAAGTAACCTACTATTGTAAAAATATTTTTTTTTTTTGTGTTTACAATAAAAATATTAATCGAAATTTATTAAAACAATTATATAACGCAATATAATAATTATATTAATATAAAAAATTTATTCTTTTCATATTGATTTTTCTTTATTATCTCAAATTGGCAATTACAATAACAATATAAGTATTACGGTTATTAATATAATCGTAAAATTACATGTGACATAATTATTTATATATATATTTATCCGTGCAATTGTTATGACAATTATTGGTATGTGCTATACCGTATTAATACCAATAATTATAATACCAATTAAAAATACGAAAAAAAAAAGAAAACAAAAATTCCATCAATTTTTTCCTTGAGTCAGATTCATATACATAAATAACAAGAACAAATCATAGTCATTAGATATAAGTTTTAAGTAAAAAAACTATTTACAATGATGCACATTAATTTTCGCGATTTTTCTTCTTTTTTTTTTTCTTATCTAGTCGAGCTAAGCGGATTAGCACGTGATTAGATAGTTGCAAAAATTTGGTTTTTTTTTTTTCAAGTGATGTGCATCAATGTAAATACGATTTTGTTCAAAATGTTGCTTTATTATCCCGCAATTATGAATCGTTAAACGGAGAAAAAAAAAAAAGAAAATTCATTTTTGCAGTTTTTTTTTTTTAATCAAAATTAATAATTATATGCTCAAATTTAAGACTTATTTTTCATCCACGCGCAAATTAGAAAAGAGAAAAAGAAAAAAAAAACGTTTTTTTTTTTGCTTATATTTGTTTTTTTAATTTGTTACGATTTTTTTTTTTTTTTGTTTTTTACTATATCTGCAACTAAAAAAAATCTAGATCTTTCGATAATACTGGAGATAGTGAACAAAAAATAGACCAGAAAATAAGCAAAAGATATTAATGTTAATAAGAGCTCTATGATACATTCATTCACATCTTTTTCATTTTTTTTTTTTTTGACATGAATACACACGAAAAAAAAAAATTCTCATTTTTGTATTATCGAATGGCACGACAAATATTCAGCACTATTATCATTTTTTTCGGCACTAATATAAACTGATAAGAATAAATATTAATTTCTGAACAAAAAAAAAATTTTTTTTTTTAGTAATTCAATAAATCCCCCGGATAAATAAAGAAAAAAAAAAGTATTTACATGGATCAAGTTGTTTGTTTTTGTTGTTTGCTGTTTTTTTTTTTTTTTTTAATTATTATGCATCATTTTAAATCGAGTGAAAAATTTGAATAATGCAATTCTCAATATTTCCGATTTAATTTTTAGTTAATTCACACTGTGATTAGTCCGTGCAGATTGGGCTGCAGCTTGTGCTTTTTGTATATAAATATTTAATAATTTCAACTTGCCACCATATAAATTTTGACGATAAACATCAAAAGCTTCCTCACCAATGGCTGCATGAATTGCAACCATACAAAATACAGCTGCCTTACGAACGACACTTTCGGTATTGTCATATGCCTGTAAAATTAAATTATATTTCATTATATATAAGTGTAGAATAAATTTTTTTGATATTTTATCTCATCAAAAAACAATAATATTTTAAAAATTTTAATAGATACAAAAAAATTTATTCTACATTTTTTATAGAAAATTTAACCCTTAATTATTTAACTCTCATGATATTTTTCATTATTTCAATTATTTATCGAGTTATCGTGAAAAAACTACAGACAAGTAGAACAAAATTTTTTTTTTTTTTTATCAAAAATCAGAAAACTCGTCTTAAAAATATATAATATGTCAACATATTATTAAATTTTTCAATAAAATATACACGCTTTATAAGGTAACGTGAAATATTAAAATTTTCTTTTTATACTCACGTGCATCAATGTTGTCATGACTTCGTCTAATCTCGGTTCAATTGCTGATTTTCCCCCATGTTCAACTAAATTTTGTACCATTTTAATGGCAGCAACATTTTTTGGGAATGGCTCAGTCCTTATTGTCGATAAAGCCAAATCAATTATTAAAGTTGGTGGTAAAACAGTTGCAATAACTGCAGCACAATCTTCAGCGGCTTTTAAAAGCTGTAAATAAAACAATTAATTTAATTTCAAAATAACAAAACTCATAAAACACAAAAAAATATTAACTTAAATTATATAATGAATAAAAATACATATAAAATTATAATGATAATAAAAAAAAAAACAAATTTAATTACCCCAAGTGGTTTTGTAGAATGTGATACAGATCCAGGAGGTCCTCGTCTAGGACTGCCACTAGAAGGATCATACGCATCAGCTTTATGCTCATTTAAAACCTTTAAAACCAACATATCACCGTAGGCAGCAAAAGATTCAAGAGTTTCAGGTCGTTTAAGCATTTCAGTAAGTGTTCTCAATACTTCAATCTCCAATGCCTTGTCACTCGATGCAAGACAATCAATCATAATCTTTAGCAATTTTTTAAACTGTCCAATAATATAATTGGCACCATCACTGTCGCGAATATACAATTGAAACTCTCGAAGTGTGTGGGCCTTTTGGGCTGGCGGTGCATCACTCTGTAATATTTGAAGTGTACGATCTAAAACTCCAGGTCCACGTAATTCCGTTGAAATTTCTGATAAATGACTTTCATAGCCATTATTAGTACTATCCGGAAGAATTAAATCACCAGCAATAGTATCGCTAGCTCCATTAACTGTCAAACTACCTACAACCCGTCCGCGCTGCGTTGGTGAAGAAACTGACGATGATCTGCCGGAATTACACAGTGTTAAACTCTCTATTCTTTCCTCGACATCTGCCATATTACTAATTCCACTGTCTTTACTCGATGTAGCACCCTCCATCCGTTCAAATCCATAATTTTGAATTTCCGCAGTTGTGCGACGCAGTGATTTATAAACTTCTTCGGGATTCAAGTGATCATCCGACGTTTCTGGCTCATGACGTGCATAACGCGCTGGTGATTGAGGTAAACGCGATGATAAACCACTTGGTGATGCTGGATTACTCGTGGATGATCGTCTCAAGTGATTTTGAATGAGTGGCATTGCTGTATCTTGATAAGTTTTTGGAAGCTCGTTGAGAAGCATTGGAACTAGCGGTGGATTCAGGTTATAAAGAGCAATTATTGCTTCTTGTGCATGACGACGAACATCTTGACTCTTTGCATCGTTTGTCCAATCTAATAGACGTACAAGGGCTGCTTTGCAATTTTGATTTAATGCTGAGGGCATTGAATTCTCGGCTACATGTGTGAGAAAACTCAGTGTTGCTATTTTAACACGGGAATTTGGTGTATGAGCTGGATCTGTGAGAAATCTCATGACAACTGGCAACAATTGCTCACCAGGAAAGTAGTCTCTGCAAAGAAAAATTTTAAATAAATTAGAAATTCTAGTAATATATTAAAAAAGTAATTATTTACCTAACAACATCGAGAATACTGTGAATTTTTGTTTGAATTGATCCTAAAAGATCCGTGCCAAGTTTGTTGAGCAATCGTGTACACAAAACGTAAAGCCAATCATTTAATCCTTCGCTATGAGTGATAATAAGTTCGTTTAAAGTGTCCAAAAATAATGAAAACACTTTTGTATGAGAATCCATAAACATTTTTGTAAATATATCCGTGATTTTTCGTAGTTGAGAACTGTTTAAACCATTTCCACTTGCGAGAAAATTTCGTAAATTTACAAGACCTTCTTTACGATCACCCCAATGTTTTCTTCCACAATACTCAATAATTTCCTTAATATCCTAAAATTAGAAGAAAAAAAAAAAAACAAATCATTAATTTAATTGTACTTAAATTATTAACACTTGAAAAATTTTATTTTAACGCTTTTTGAGTTTTCATTGAAAAAAGCCACATTATGAATAATATGATGAAAAAATAAAATAAAATATTATATAACAATACCTTGGGGACTGATGGATCCCATAGTTCTCGATACAGCCTTTGTTGTGAACCACTCCACGAGAAAGACTATCGAAAATCACATTAAATGATTTAATATTTACGTTAAATCCCGTTAAACACAAAAAAAAATATGATTAAACTATAAAAATTAATTTTTAAAAATCAATTTATACATTATTAACAACTATTTAATAAATAATTAATTCAATTAAACATTGAAATAAACAGAAAATACCTTTGAAAAAAATGTTAATGTAAGATGATAGCTTAGAAATGATATTTTTGAATATTTTTATTAAAAAAACTTACATCACTGGATCTGCGGTAATCCATACTCCGTTCCGATGAAATACTGCTTGTCTCACTCTCGTCACTGTGATCACCTTTGGCTCTGGAGGACTTTTGATGATGATGATCGGGAGTATCGCAGTTTAAAGCATCAGCAAGTGCCAATTCTGCGTCCCTAGACTGTTGTAACATTTTTTGTGCCATCACTGGAGGTTTTGGTGACATATAAGCATTTCTCGCACAAAGTTTAGCGACCATTCCACGACCTAAATCAGCTCTCTGTGGACTTGGCTCGCGACTGGCGTCATTGCTGCACATTCCTTGATTAGAGTATCGCCGGTGTCGAGACATCAGAGGATCAGGCTCGCGGGAATACGTTGCATAGCCTGCTCGAGATGCTGGAGAACAGGATCGGCTGCTTGGCTGAGATTGTGATACACCAGCAATTCGTGTTTTAGTTCGGGGCGTTCGCTCGGGACTTATCACCGATGATACAGTCGTTGGTTTAGGCGTTCGAGCTGAAATAATAATATAATTCATGTTTAATTTACGTTAATGGATCTAGTATAAGTTTTATGACGTTTGAATGAGATGAAAAAAAAAAAAAAAAACATTTTTCGACTTGTTTTGTGAAAATTTTCCAAAAAAAATCTGAAAATTGTAGAATTTTTGTGACTTTTTTTTTTAGTTTTCTAGTGATAACTTCTTAAATAACAGAGATAACAAAAAATTTTATGAGAATTAAAAAATTGAGAATTAAACTTTCGACAAAAAATGTGAAACAAAATTTTTTTGTATCTCTCTTAGTTTTCAAAAAAAATCTGATTTTTGAAAATTTTTAGGAATTTTTTTGTTATATATCTAAAAAACAAAGCAAAATATCGTAAAAATCTATTCTACATTACTTATAAGTAATTTAATTTTTCGTTATTATATCACATGTCTAAGACCATATACAGGTGAATTACAGAAACATTTTGCTTAATATCTTGATAAAGATGTGAGCTACAGAAATTTTGTTAAGAACCTTTTTTGTAGCTAATAATATTGCCTACAAAAAAGGTCTCTAGTAAAAAATTCTTATCTTCAGCAATTTAAAAGATATTTCTATTTAAACTAACAGAACAATTTTTTATAAATACTATTTTGGTTTTAGACACACGATATTTTATTTGCTAATATCTTGATAATAATACGAGTTAGACAAATTTTACTAAGGACCTTTTTTGTAGTTAATTAAATTCCGTACAAAAAAGGTCTTTAGCAAAAAACTCCTATTATCAATAATTGAGAAGATATTCTGTCATTAAATTTTTTAAAGTTAAAAAAAAAACTTTTTACTTACGAGCTGTAGCTTTGCATCGATTTAAATTGGCATATGCCGTTCGTGATTGGGCGCGTCTTGCAGCATGTAAGTCTATCGCACTATTGGATCTTGGTGCGGGTGATGCTCGGCCTGTAAAACAATCGTACAAAAAATATTACAAATATTTTATTGTGCATCTATAAAAAGGTAAAATCTCTGGTAAAAATTTCTATATTAAAAAATTGAAATTTCTTCAATATTAACACATCATCAATGAATTTTCAAGTTAAAAAAAAACGTGAAATAAAATATTTTCTATTTCTCTTAATTTTTGAGAAAATTTTCAATTTTTCTTAAATTCTTATTTTTCAAAATATCTCAAAAACAAAGCAAAATATCACAAAATTATATTCTATATTTTTTAGAAAAAATTTAATTCCCTATCATTTATCTAGAACAACATTTTTCATTATTTTACTTATTTACTGAGTTATCAAAAAAACAAACGCCTCAAATTTCCATCTATCACCACAAAAACTTTTACCAGTAATTTTACCTTAAAAAAAAATTATCTCCATTAAAAATCTTAATTAATCCAAACAAAGCCATTGACCATATATATAATTATCACAAAAAAAAAAAAACATGTAAATAATTACCAACACCAACGAAAACCATTTAAAAAATATTTCACGTAATTTTAGTAAAAATTTGATTAACTCAATAAATTATTAATTAATCATAAAAAAATATCGTTAATTGTGTAAATATAATAAGTGCATTAACTTAAATCTGATCAATAAAATAAATTTAGTGCAAAACATTGTTGTTTTTTTTGTTGTCATTTACAATAATTGTCAGTTGGTCTTTGAAGTACAGGTATTCCAGATTGACGATAAGAACGTGGCAGAGATGGTGTCCTTTTTAATGGCCCATGTGGTGGACTTTTTTGCGGCATTGTTGATACTTGTGTTGATGATATATATCCACTTGCACTCCGTAATTTAGTAAATAATCGATCATAATCACCAGTATCTCTTTGCGGACTAGGTTCACGACTTGTTCCGCTACTATGCATCGTTAAATTTTCTGTGCTGGCTTCTTTCACACACGCAAAGACATCATTGAGAGCCGCATGAGCAAAAGTTTAATCATTTCAGAGAGAGAGAATAAAAAAAAAGACACAGAAAATAGAAAATTGATGCGAAAAAAAATTCAGCAAAAAATAAATATTGGAAAAAAAACGAATAAATTATTTAAAATAAATATTAATTAGATAAATAAATTACCTGCTGTGCTTAAAGCTGGTCGAACTGATCGTGGTGGGATACTTGGTGTTCTTGATACAACATTTAAACTGTTGATACTGCCACCATTACTCTCAGATATTATAGCTCGTTTGGAGGAAGCATCCATGACATTTAAAAGTGAATCTGCTTGGTCAGGAAAATGCTCCCTGAAGGCCCAATATGCCCTAAATAATCAAATATTAATATTAAACATTTTAAAAGGTACAAATTTTCGATTTTATGCCATTAAACCACATGAATTTGCTTTTTTTTTCTTCGTTTTTCAATGATAACTCGGTAAATAAGTGAAATATTGAAAAATGTTATAAGAATTAAATAATTTGAAATTAAAGTTTCTATAAAAAATGTTAAATAAACTTTTTCGTATCTTTTTTAGTTTTTTAGATATTATTGATTTTTCAAAATTTTGATTTTTTAAAATATCTTGAAAATGAGACAAAATAGAAAAAAAATTTATTAGTCATTTTTTATAGAAAATTTAATACCAATCCTGAAATTCTAATAACATTTTTTATTATTACACTTAGATACCAAGTTATCGGCAGAAAACTAGAAAAAAAACTGCATAAATTGTAAGAATTCCAAAACCATTTAAAAATTTGACGAAAAAAAAAAACCGATTTCCTTGAATCAACGCAATGTAATTAATTAACTTACTTTCTTGCAAATGCTCGAGCATCGTTGTCCGAATCGGTAACTCCTTTTTGTATTGTATCTTGAATTAATTTCACATGTCGTTGGAACATTTGCATTGACCATGTTTGTAAAATCAAACTAAGATATTCACAAGCAGCACGACGAATATCTCGACTTTTGCTAGTCAAAAATGACGATATAATGGGAATAAATCGTGAACTGTGAGTGTTCTGTAAGATGAATCGCATAGCAACTGCTCCTGAAGTCGACATAACCTACAATCACAAATAAATATACAAAAATTACCCCAAAATAACTGTTTAAAAAATTGTTTTTTCATATACTACGCTTTTAAATCGATTAAAAAACATAAACAAAAGCTTTCAACTTCATCTAAATAATTATAAAAATTTTTAATCGCAATAAATTTAATAAAAACGTAGTATAACTGATTTTTTAGTCTAAAAATATTGAAAATTTTCCCTTACCTTGGCACTATTTTGTATTAAATTCATCAGTGGAGTCAATAGTGGTTCTATAAAGTTGGCTAATTTATTTTTCAAATGTCGACTAAGAAATGCCAGCGTAATGCACGTTTCTTTAGCCACTTGTGATCTTAATTCAACACATGCTCCCTCAAATGAATTTTGAGTAGTTTTCAATAATTCCATAAAATTTTCTTGATGTGCACCACCAGCTAGTACAATCCCACGAAGTTTTTTCAACTAGATTTCAATCATATTTACAAAAAAAAAAAGCATTAAATCACTGGTAAAAATGAAAAAAACTAGTTTTCAATAGGGAAAAAAAAATTATCTTACACTATCAACTCTTTGGTTCCAGTCTTTCTTATCATCCCCAATAGTTTCTCGAATAATTTTCATCTGTTCCTCGAGATCTTTGGTGGAAAATAAATGAACAGTGGGAACATCATCAAATGCAGTGAGAAAAGTATCTTCATCTATTGCACCAGCACCAGCTATAATTAAATAATTTATGTTTAATATTGTAATAATAAAAAATGAAAATTATTAAATAGTTAAATTATTACCTGAGGATGAAGGTGGGACTTTTGAACTCGGTACAAGATGACTTTTCTTCTGTAATACACGTTTTACCGGTGCAGATTTAATCTGAAATTTATAAATTCGAACTTTTAACAATAAAAAATATCGAATAAAAAATATTGAAATCTACAAAATTTTGTAGAAATAAAAATAAATCATGTAAAAAAATATAAAAAAAAAAAAAAACAGCAAAAAACAATTTCATTTTTAACCTTAAAATTTCGTGAATAAATAATAATAATTAATTAATTTTTATATTTAACTGATATATTAACTGATTTTTCATTAATTTTCAATAGAAAAAAAAAAAAATTTTCTAAAAATTTTTTTTTTCAATTTTTTGAAGAAAAAAAAACTAATTAATTCAACTTACAGCACGATCAGGCTCATCAAACTCCTTTCCAGCTGTAAAAAAAGAAAAAAAAAACCAAATTAATTAACAATAAATAATCAATATTAATCTGATATTTAAACGAAAAATAACATTAAAATACTTTAAACTAAGAAAAAAGTACCTAAATACAACGAATACGAAGGTTTATGACTATCAAAATAGTTTCCACTATTCCTAACACCCGGATGATTAACAATATTGTCCCATTGTAAAATCCAAGTGCTCTGAGAGTCCCAAATATTTTTATCTATACTAGAATATCGAATAAGGCCACGACGTTGAGCACAACAGTGCTTACGATTATGTGTTTCATGATTTGTCATTAATGTACTTCGTCGACGCATAATTAATTTTTTTACGTATTAACAATTTACAAGTTAAAAAATCGTCATATTAAACCATTAATAAAGTGTACTTCCTCGAAATTGTATAAAAATTTGCAAAATAATTTCACTTCTCAGCACAACAACGTAATACAAAAGTTTTACAACAATGTTCAAACACTTTCAAATCATTTAGTACTATTTACAAGTTAAAAATAACACAGTTTAATAGTTTAATTTAATTTTTTAGTTGAAGAATTGTCTTATCGAGAGAGGAAACAATTTTTTTTTTCTTCTTCGAATTGCGGATACTGTGAACAGAGGAATGAATATTTTATGTGTTTGTTAATCACGAGAACTCCCTGCTTTCGTAACGATGTGAATTGAGAAGGGAAAAGATGGTATGTGTACATGTGAGCAGGGGAAAGGAGGAGAGAATAGTTCAACCTGTGTCTATGAATGAAGTGTAGGAGAAGTCACCTGCAAAAATTCTACTCCTTTCGTAAATATTCAAAATATCGACTTTAAAACCATCGAAAAAAAAAATTAAATGAATGAATGTTTTAAAATAATAAATAATAAAGATAAAGCAATATTAAAATGTTAAAATTTGAAGATTTAATGAGAAATTTTATTGCAAAATAAATGAAAAAAAAATTTTTTTTTTTTTTTTTTTTTTTCAGAAGAATTTGAAGTTTTTTACATGAAAACAAGCGTGTACTAGACGCGAAATTACTATCAAAGCAAATCTCACAGTTGTATAGGTAGGATTACGATGAAAAGCAATAAATAAATTGAGGAAATTCGTTGTTCAAGGCAAACCAGCCTTGAACCGGGAATTTATACAGTGAGAAGTCATCAAATTCCTTCTACATTATGAGGTAAATCAATAAAAACTATTATTATTCATTTTTGACGATTTTTTAAAACATTTTTTATCAATAATTTGATTTTACTATGAAAAAAAATTCTTTCCTATCAAAAGGGAGCAGAGAAAAAAAATTCTCTTGCTATTTTAAGTCATAATATCTTCAAAAATATTGGAGATAGAAAGTTTTTACAAGAGATCTCTTTTCTAGAGAATTTTATTAGCTACAAAAAAGATTCTTGACAAAATTCTTCTAACTCGCATCCTTATTAAGATATTAGCAAGTAAAAAGTTTACAATTTTTTGATGATACGTCTTTTTGATTTTAGATACGCGATTTCATGTATTTTTTGCTACAATTTTGTAATATAAATTATTTTAAATTATTTTAAAAGCGGGAAAAATTAGTTTACGGATTAAGCAGGTCGATTATTTGCATTCAGCGTGGGAAAATACGTCTAAATTCGTCGGTCCTAATAATTTAAAGCCTCGACAACCGATTAAGCCGGCCGAAAAACCGCGAATTTGTGTGGTTTTTCATTATCACCGCGGGAAAAACTGCTCTACGGATTAAGCAGGTCGATTATTTGCATTCAGCGTGATAAAATACATGTAAATTCATCGCTCCTAATAGTCTACAGCCTCGACAACCGATTAAGCAGGCCTAGAAACCAAGAATTTGAGGCGCGATATTTTTTTTTGCGCTTAAATTTTTTTTTTTTTTTCAATTAAATAATTTATTTTAGATCTCAGCTATAGATATAAGATATCCAACTAATTTTCTCGGATTAGTATCAAGATTTTTTTTTTGTTCAAATACGATACTTCGTGAAACCGGATAATTTTTTTTTAGTAATTTAATACGATTAAATACAAGCCGAACATATCAAGGTCAAATACTTGCTCTTAATTGAGTAAATATACATTTCAATGAGAATATTTATCTCTTGTGCTCTCAAATACTCAGATTTAATCGTTGAAAATATTAATACACAACCTTGTTCCAAAATTGGAAAATAAATCTTTTTTTTTTTTTTTTTTCATTTTAAAAAATCGATCGGTAATGTTATTAAAATTTTGATTTTTTTCGTTTAATGATGCTTAATATATATATAAAAAAAGTAAACTCACCATCGGCAGACACTGCAAGTGGTAGAAATTCACCTACAGACTTGACTTGGTCGAATTTTTCAACGAGCAATTGCCATCTAGACAGAAAAATTAATTATAAATTTAATTAATCTTAGAAAAAATAATTTTTCTACTTACTTGGCTTGAGGAACATTGTGATTTCTTTGCAAATCATTTCTAAATCGTTCTCCAACATGTCTATAAATATTAACAACTGTATTAACAGCAGTTTCTCGCACTTTTTCATTTGGATCAGACAGTAATTTAACAATGCTAGGAATAATTGATGATAATGACATTTCTTCAGCACCATGTCTGCAATAATAAACAAAAAATTTCAATCAATATTTCATTAAAATATAATTTTAATCATTTAATTACTTACTCGGCAAGCATTGTGGTCAGTAGAATAAGAGATTCTTCTCGTAATTTTGCATTTTTATGAACAAAAGCTGGATGCAAACGATCTAATAATTGTTGTGGTGTCATGCTGCCTCGTTCCATGATTTTCAGCAGTACCAAACGTGCTTTTTCTCGTGTTGTGTCCTTACTATCACCTAAATAACAATTTTTTATATCAATTATCCAAACATTTCAACAGATAAAAACAAAATTTCAATTATTTACCTAATCTATCAAGAGTTGGCTGGATAATTGTTGTGATGTATGGCCGAAAATCAGGTCCCATTCGGTCTGCTATCTGTGTAAGAATTTCCAATCCATTTTGTACAATCTAAAATCAAATTAAAAAAATCATTAATAATTCTAAAAAGTCAAAATTTTTTTTTTTTAATTTTCTTAATAAAAACTAAAATAAAATACAATTTTTATAAATCAATACATCTATTAATTCAATCAAAAATCATAAATACATCTATTTAATTTAAATAGTAAATAAAAAATAGATTTTCAATCTGAGATATATGTAAATTAATTTTCGCGTGAGCCGCGATGTATCACACAAAAGTCATATGATAAATATAGCAATGAACGATTGAACGCAGACGACACATATGGGTCTACTTTCTTTATATGCACGTGCATGCGTAGGCGTTTATAAGGCCAAAAAAATTAATTCATGTGTGTTTTTCAGACAATTCTTTAAAAGTTTTGTTTACTCTCTTGAATTTAATGCGAAAAACCTTGGTTTTTACTCAATTTTTTTTTTTTTTTAACTAACTGTATATTGGCTTTATAAATGAAAAAAAAAAAAAACAAAAGTAAAATAAATCGAGTAGTTGCAGTGTAGTATAAATTTATGTACGTCAACAGTTCGAGCCAAAAATGGCGTGAAAGTTTTTCCATATTAGTTTACGTCTCAAATCGAGTTTTCTCTTAAGGATTTAAAGCAAGTTGAATAAAATATTACATAATACAGGTAGTAATTCTTAGTATTATCAAGTGTGATTAATATTACTTACTTTTGCATTGCCATTGTTAAGCCATGGAATCACGTTATCGATAAACAGACCAATATCCTGACATTCTATGCTTTTTTCTGCATCACATAAATACACTAATAAATTGTTTCCCACTGTCATTTTCGTTTTGATATCTGTCGTTGACAATAACTGCAGAAAACCATCCATGTCCCTTGGGTTCAACGCCATGGCGCTACCCGTGGACTTATGAATTTATCACAAATTCAATGTTTACTCCTGCTGCAAAAACATATTTTACTGTAAATTAATTCATAAGTAACATCAATTATAAATTAATCAATAAATAAAATTAAGAATAGTCAAAATAGGACAAGAAAATTTTATGACAAATACTAAGCTTAGTATCAAATAGAATTTTTAATCATTTAAAATAAACAATTACCTTGAAATTTTCAGCTTTTTAGTTGATCAAATGCTTTAAAACCTATGAAAATCCAATTTTTAAATATAATTGTTGACTTTTTTTAATGTGAAATGAGGTTAAAAGGTCACATATCTTGAACTTTGAAGTTTTCAAAAAATATAATTTAATTAAATTGTCAAAAATTCAATGTATAGCAATAAACTTAAATAATTTAAGTTGAAAATTAGGATTTAAATGTGTAATATTATTGGATAATATAAGATATTCTAGGATAAATGATTTGTTGGTGTGGAATAATGTTACTGAGTGGCCGGGGAATAATTGCAAGGTCTTGGAAATGGATTTACGAGTGTAATAAAATGTTAGGATTGTTAGTGGAGTATTCACTTACACTTTTGATGTAAAATCACGTTAATTATAAGCAAGTAGCTAGCAATCGACAGATATGGGAGTTAACTTTTTGTACGAGCTAATCTTGCCGCAAGTACCGCCATTTTGGTTAACTACAACATTTTTTTTTCTCTCTCTCTCGTCTAGTTGCTAGTTCTCGTGCTCACCACCATAGCGCTAACGCTCGCGCGGGTAAATTTAAATTCACCAAAACAAAAATTATTTTATGACTTGTATTTGAAAAATAATTTATAAAAAAGACCGAGGGATGGATGTGCTTTATTTGGTTTTTCCCATGTATTTTATTACTTATTTTACAATATTGTACAATTGCTTTTTTTTTTAATGAGCATTTTAAACACTATTAGCAATAAATAATTTTTCTATTGACTTGCATAAACTCTTTTATTTCAACTACTATTGTATATCACAACGAAAAATTTTTTTTTCGATAAGTAGAAAGAAAAAAAAAATTTATAACATTAATTTTTATTAATTAAGACGGTTATGAAAAAGATAATTTTTAAGTAGTAAATTATACTATTACATTACATGGTTTTTATGAAGATTTGTTTTCTAAAAGTAAATTATTTTTAATCTATACAAAAAAGTGTATAAAAATTATAAATAAAGGAAGATAATAAATAATGTTATTAGAGTTGAATGATTAGGAATTAAATTTCTTACAAAAAATGTTAAATACATTTTTTTTTTTTCTATTTATCTTAATTTTTTTTAGAATTTATCATTTTATCTCAAAAATAAAGGAAAATATTAGAAAAATTTATTTAACAACATAAAACAACAATTCGAAAATGTTATGATAACATAAATAAAATAATCAATTATTTACATTAGTCAAAAAATAAAAAAACAAAATGATTTCACGTCAAATAATCGAAAATGACAGACTATAAACAATAAATGATTTGATTTTTGGATTTTCAAAATAACACTACATTTCTAACATTAAAATATTTTCAATTTTTTTAATAATTATTGCTTAATAATGGATAAGAGTAAAAATAATTTTCTCAAAAAAAAAAAAATGAAAAAATAATAACAATTGAATATAAATATGTTCAACTACTAATAAAAATAAATGTACACAATGAAAAAACATTTAACCATAATGAATAATTTAATTTTTTCAATTTGAACAAAAGTGGAATAAATATATAATATATATATATTTATTATATTACATATTACCATATTGCTGATGCTGAAGTTGCTGTAATAATGGACAAACTTCAACTAGAGGAGTTCCTAATACTTCCTGACACACTTGATTAATGTCAGGTTCCATCATTAATGATGATATTTGATCTTCAGTCAACATTTCAACACTGAGAAATGTTGATATTATCATTTTTTTAAAATATTTTATATAAATTAATTCATAAAACAATGTTTTTAATTAGTTTAAAAGGGAAAAACACAATTTTAAATCATTTTTTTCATAAATTTCGTATAATCAAAAAATTGAGAACATCTTTACTCGCTGATATCTCAATAACAATATGAGTTACAAAAATTTTGTTAAGAATCTTTTTTATAGCTAATAAAATTCTCTATAAAAAAGGTCTTTTGTAAAAAAATTCCATCTTCAATAGTTTTAAAGATATTTGGATTTAAAACAGCAAGATAATTATTAAAATTCGCTTTTTTAATCTTAAACACTTGAAATTATGTGAAAAACTTCAATTAATTACTAAATAATTGATGGAATATTTAAAAACTTCGATTATCTCATCGTATTTTTCCTCTTTAAACAATAGTATAATCCTGAAAAAAAAAGAATAATGATTGAACATACCTGGCGAGACTTTCACTATCTGACGTTTCTTCTTCCGGATTGAGATAGCTCTGTGTCTTTTCCAATGGACTAGGAATTTTTTTACCCTTCAATTCCATTTTCTCACTCTTTTGCAAGGGTTCACAAGTTTTTCCTATGACTCTAGGCTCACTAGAACGTCTCTCAGTCAGACTAGAAATATTGAGCATCATCATTCCATGACTTAAAAGCTCCTTCATACGCTCTCCAGTGCCTCCACCCCACAAAATATCCAGTGACTGTCTTCTACTGCAGTTGGCTTTGAAAAAAAAAATATACAGTGATTAGTTAAACGATTAAAAAATATTATTTAATTATTAAAACTCACCGGAATTTCGATTATTTGATTCTCCCGATTGACCAGCTGAACTTTTGGCAATCCAATTTGCCAAACTGCCATCAAATTTACCGCGGCACCTAGTTTGAGGACTTCTACTCACCGGAAGTGATTGTTGATGATTTAAAACTTTAGTTCCAGTGACTAAAACAGGCGGAACATGTCCGGAATCAGGACTCAATTCACTTGGCAGGGGTTTATATGGAATTGTATCATCATCGTCATCATCATCATCTGAATAAACTTGGTTATTGTAATAAAGGTCATTAGGTGAATTATTTAAGCTTATTTCAGTCCACTCTTCACCATTATATACTTTCTCATTGACTCGTGAATTATTTTCATCTTTTGAGTCACTAGATTTACTTATTGACTCCTTGGAATGATCCATTTTTACGTTTGCCGCTGCTTTTGTTGATGAAGTCTGCTCAGATAGGTCATTCAAGTTTTTTGAAGTTTCATTTAATGGTGTTTTTTTCTTCTCTGATGATAATAAGGCCGTTGTACTTTGAGGCTTTTCTCGTTTTATATATTTCCTTGGCTCTGTCAATGACATATTTGTCAGGCCAAGATATTCAGATGAAGATTCATGCTCTAACTGTAAAAAAAAAAAAAAAACAAATTTCAAATTTATTATAAAAGGTTAATTTTATGGAAAATATTTAGATCATACGAAAAATTCATATTTCTGTTTAGAAAATTTTTTTTTTATCAATTTCGTACACACATTTCTTCTTTTGAATCAATTTTTAAAAAACTTCATAAACTCACGATAGCTTCCTGGAATATTTACTAGTACATATTTTTTGCATAATAGAAGATAGTATACCTTTGTAGGTGTAGGGCATGATTTATTAGGACTCATTTTATCCGGAAGACGTAAGTACTCATCGCTGGTATAATCCGTGCTATCAGGTGAGCCAGTTACACTCGATTCTGAGGACGTAACTGTCATTGTTTGATTGTTTGCCTCCCTCCCGTCGCAATTTCGTGTCTGTCAAGTGTATTAACATACATGAATTAATTTTTTTAAACCATTATCAAACATTTTAACAAATTACCCGATGAATTTCATCACTTATTGTTTCCAAATTTCGCAATGCTTCGGCATAAGTCATCTTGGCTTCTGCTACTGAACGCTCCAACTCACTTACACGAACTTTTTGCTGTTCCAGAGCTTGATGAAAGCGTGCTTTTATTTCGAAATAAGGTCTGCAAGAAAGATAAACAAGCGTTTTTTAAAGAAAATAATTTTTTTTTTACAACAAATAACAATTTTTTCACGCATAAATTACATGCAAAGGAAAAATTAAGATAAATAATGTAAATAAAATAAATAAAAACGTTTTTAAAAGCCAATTTAATCAAAAATATACGCAAATTAAAGAAAATATGCTTCAACTTTGCGTGAATAATGTCTTCTACTTTTTTTGTTTTTATTTATTTTCGTTTTATTTTACTATTCTACTTACAACATTAGCAAGTTGTGCCTGTAGGCGATACTGTTTATCAGAAGCAAACTGCGACGTGCACCCATACTGCCAACATGAATAATATAATAAACTAAAAAGACACAAATCACTAAATCCTACGAAAAAAAAAAAAAATTTTTTTAATAAATACAACAAAAATTCCTTCTTAGAGTACTTCATCTAGATAAAACACGTGTAAAAAATTTCTTTCTCGTGAATTTTCATCGATAAAAAAATCGATTACAATTTTTTAAAATTTTTTACATCGTAAAATGCACAAAAAAAATTTTTTTTTTAATATTTACAGGTTAAAAATAATTCTTTTTGTACAATAAAAGCTGTTAAAAAATTTTTAAACATTGATAAGATTAAATTTCATTTTTTAACCTTAAGAAAAATCATAAAAAAAAATTTTTCAACGTGTTTTACATAGAGGTAATACATTAAATGATAATTTTTTCATGACATTCAAAGTGCAACACACAAGGTGAAGTTTACATTTGCATTCGCCACATCAATGTCTGTCTATCTGTGTTTATTTTATTTACAAATATATGCAAAAAAAAAGGTTCTTAATTTTTTAAAAAATTTTAAACTACAAATTATTACAATAATTGCAATAGAAAATCTTGCAATATGTAAAAAAGTACAAATTTTGCTAAATATTTTTATTAATAAGTGTTTTGTTATAAAATATATTTTGAAAAAATGCAAATAAATTGAGATGAATAATAGATTAAAGTGTGAAAAATTGAGTTGTTTTCTATCATGCGATTTTGTAATTGATTTAAATTGAAATAAGTGCAGTTTTAGATTTTTCTTTTTCTTACCTCGACTTAGCTATGGCTCTTTTGAGCTCAGATTGAAGACGGAGGACATTGTGTTCAGCCGTGTGATACAGAGATGTCATACGTTTGTGCTCAGTTTCAGAAATCGCACGTTCATGCTCGGATTCATTGACTCTTTCGGTAGCATGATTCAACATTTCCTGCCAGGCATGATCGAAAGATCTGCCCTCCATTCTGAGACCCTCTTCCGCGAGGTAAACCATCTCTTTGGCAGCTGCATGCTGTCCATTGGCTCGCTCGAAACGAATTGCAGCCTTCTGCGCTTCTATTAGAGCCTGGAAATTATGAAAAACGTTAGATTAAACGTAATAAAATGGTCTGAAATACCGATTACCTCTTTAGCTTTGAAGCGAGCGTCATAGTACGGCCTCGATTTATCGATACAACTACCAAGCTTTTTTGATAAAGCATCAATGGTCATTGTCGACTCACACAAGAGCTCCCTAAATGTCGCTCTCGCCTCCTGAAATTCAAAACAGAACAAAAAATCAATCACTTATCGCGTTTCTAAAGAATAACAAGCAGTTATAAAAAAATCTTGCTGTTTTAAATGAGAATATCTTCGAAACTATTGATGATATAAATTTTTTACAAGAGACCTTTTTTGTAGAGAATCTTATTAACTATAAAAAAGGTTCTTAACAAAATTTGCCCAACTCACATTCTTATCAAGATATTAGCAAATTTTTCCTTTACAGAAAAAAAAGTGCTATATATATTTCAACTCACATCAAGATCCACTTCAAGTTTGTTAATATCATCGGTAGCAGTATTTAGCCTTTCAAGTTCGATCTGAAAAAAATAATTACAACTCGTTAAAAATATAAATTAATTAATTTTACAAAAAAAAAAAGCAATTTCAATGGTGTGAAAAAAATTAATAGAGGTATATAGTAAAATAGATGAGAAATGTCAGTGAATTGTTGTTAATAAAAATACGAAAATCGAACAATTCACACGGTCAATCAAAGAAACAACACCTGTACACGAGGATCCACTGCATCATCTGTACGATCCGTTTCATTCGGACTGTCACTTTGAACATCACTCATAGTTCAAACTATTCAATATTCTTGTTATATTTACAACTGTGCATATCAATTCTTGTGAGATATAGTCTCCAGAAATCGTCTGAGGGCGATATGAAAAAAAAAGTATACTGCCCAATATTACTATGTACTCCAAATTGCTCCTCTCTCCTTCACAACATCCGAAAACCCCGAATGTGTGTGTGTATTGCAAAAATTATATAGGGCTGCACTACCTCTACATTACCGACCGAGACTCGCGGCCATTACGTGGCGCCACGAGTGAGACTCTCGAGAACTAACGTATCGCCAATACGTCGTGCAAAACAACAATATTACAATTTGTAATATTTTTACACGAAAAATCGTAAAATACAATGACATTATTGTACCAACTAAAATGCTAGTGAAAATGTCAATTAAAATTTGACCTATTTTCTTTTTATTATCTTGCATATTGTTGATGTGTTTTAAGTGAAAAAAATGTCGAAAAACAAAGTTATTGAAAATCCAGAAGTCCCAGGTACAGATTTTTATAAAATTTCACATTATTTTATATATCACATAACCATTATACATCAAATAAATTAAAAATTACTTTAAATATACTGTGTTAATAAATCGATAAATAAGATGGCATTTGCCCATCTAAAAAGATTATTTGCTTTATTTGCAATGAAAATCATTTATTTTGTGCAGAAAAAAAAGATAATTTGACTAATTTTTGTTATTTTTTAGGATTAGAACAAAGTTTTCCACCTCTTCCACCACCGCCGCCACCGCCACCGATAATTAATAAACTCGTAGAGGCCGGGAATGACATTTCGAATGTTTTTCTACCCCTGCCGCCGATGATCAACAAAACTGAGGAGAATGTTTTACAATCCCTTCCGCCACCGCCTCCTCCAATAATTACTAAACCTGTGGAAGCAGTGAATGACGTTATTTCCAACGTTTTTCCACCGCCGCCGCCTATTAGACCTGATGAAGCTGTGAATGATGTTATTCCTCATGCTTTTTCGTCCATTGTTGCAGCTCCACTACCCGTTCCCATGCCCAATCCGCTGATAAATCCCATGTTTATGGCCGGTGCTACGCCGCATCAGCTGCCACCTGGACAACCCGTGGCCTGGTGGGTTCCAACAGAAGCCGATACCTCAGATATGTATTCACAGTGGGTTGATCATGGTCAAAACACGCCGATATTTATTCCACAAGCGCCTGCGGAAGCGAAAGTCAAGCAAAACAAACGAAAAGTCGAGCTGATCAATCCTGCGGAAGATGCTGGTAAGTTGATGGGGATATCCTGATGATTTTCGGGCTTTATTTTGTGTGTTTTGTTTGTAGAAAGAGTCGCCAATGCCCAACGAGAACTTACTGCCCTCATGAAGCCACTGAAATGCGATTTGTGTAATGCAGTTGTAAGGATAATTATATTAGAAGTGTTTTTTAAGAGTAAGTTTAAAATTTTTCGTTGTTTTTCCTTTTTGTAGATGAATTCAACACTTCAAGCTAAATTACACTATGATGGCAAGCCTCATCAAAAAAAAGTTTCGATGTTTCTCAATCAAAGTGTTAAAAAATTAAAAAGCGATGATGGACAAATTACAAGTGGAACTGCGACTGATTGGTGCACATATTGTGAGGTATGATACTTGCAAATAATTTGAATTTTTTCATTACAAAATGAACTGTCTGAATGTAATTTATATAATGCAGGTCTGCAAGACGTGGTTTACGTCCCAGACTGATGCGGCACAGCATTATGCCGGTAAAAAACACATTCGAGCAACGACTGGACAGCCTCGATCAAAGTTAGAACCTAAAAACAAAACGATATTTATTCTTCATTTTTAACGAGTATCACTAATTAAAATTATATTTCAGTTCATCGAAAAAAAATACAAACTCGACGCCAGTAGATCCTTTGGGAAGATACGGAATTGGAACGGCATTTCAAATCGAAAATCAACCTGTTTTCCCAGATGTTAATCCGATAACAACACCAATTCTTCATGATCCTGCAGTAGTGGCTCCTACACCACTTACTTACGGAGCAGCTTTGCGGTGTGATTTATGTGGAGTGTCGGCAAATCGATTAGAACAATTGGAAACACACAAGCGCGGAGCACGACATCAAAAAATGTTGAGAGCCCGAGGCCTTACTACGTCAGAAATAATTATTCCGTCTGCTGAAAATGTCATTATTTCTGCGAGTATTGATTACTCTATCTATCGAACACCTTCAGGTAAAATTAAGATAATATTTTTTTTTATTTAAATAAATAATTTTGAAGGTATTTTTTTTTTTTTTGTAGGTTCATACTATTGTGGGCCATGTAACAAGTCATTTACTTCGGAAAATAGTTTTGCCCAACATGTAGAAAGTAAGAAACATAAAAATCAAATTGGCCCGAAATCATCGTCAATACATTCATCATTATTAACCAAAAAAGAAAAGGAAAAAAAGAAAATTTTATGAGAAATTTAAGAAATTTCTCAATATATGGATTTAATTGTAAAAAAAAATTGAATGTGATGTTTCAATTATGAAATGACATAAATTTAAATATTATTATTAGTAATTAATAAATATTGTTTATTTTTAAACTTGTTTTTCATGAGAATTTTTTAATTTAGTTATATTGCATCAGTATAATGATAAGAAAAGTACATTTTTTTTTCTTTCGTTGATTATCGATAAGTTTGTAAATAAGCGAGATAAGAAAAAATATTATCAGAGTTAAATTATAGATTTTTAAATTCTCTACAAAAAATATAGAATAACTTTTTCCGATATTTTGCATTATTTTTGAAATATTTGAAAAAATAAGAGTTTTAAAAAATTTAAAATATTGTACGCCATCCATTTATTCTAAGACGAATGTGCAACACACCCTATCGAGTGCTAAAATTAAACAAAGTGAGTATAAATAAAAATAACGACAGTGTCATAAGTAAATATATTTTTCTAGATATATTATAAATATTAATAACATTTATTACAACTATTTTATCGGCCAGTAGTATTAGATTTTTTCTTTAATAATAACAGTTTATTTCTTTCATTTAAACAATTGTCTAACGCCGGAATGCAAAAAAAAAAATCATTTTTGCAAATCTATGAATTGTGTTATACATAAGTAATATTGCATTCATTTATTAATGCATAATAGTCCACGGGTTAAAGTTCTCGCGTGCGACATCCGATAGCGCGGGGTCAAATTCCCATTCGCGGTAAGTTTTTTTCCAAAAAAACTGGTAATACTTACATTGGCATTAATACAACAATCATAAATAACAATACTCCAATGATTTATCAAAGCTTTTTATTTACGAATCCAAGACAAAATTGACATAGACAATGAAGAAACTAATTTATAGATGATGAGAGAAACACAAACCTATAAATCTGAAAATCTAAATTCTTACATCTATTAATATATATTCTTACACCTATAGAAAAAACAAAAATAATATACCATTATTAGAAAGCAATCACGATTATGAGGTATTTTTTTCCATTATTCTCTTATTCTTATACATGAAAATTTTTTTGTTTTTACAAACCGTGTGAAATCCGAATAATGTACGCGCCTGCGCGAATCGCGAACAAGCGCGTGGGTCGCGACGCGTACGACGCAGGAAGCCACGCACGATATTTTTCAAAAAAAAAAAAAAACAAACCACATAACTTCTTTGTTTACCTTCAATTTAAACCAAGTGTAATAAAAGGATAAAGTATTAATTTATATTTTTTTCTGTATATAAAGAAAAAAAAAAACCACGCAGAAAAAATTATTTATAACTAATAATTAATTAATTGTTGTTTAACACCATATTATAGCTACATATATAATGATGTTTTTTTTTTTTAACTGAATATTGAAATGTATAGATGAAAATAAAGAAAAAAAAAAAATGAGGTTAGAACTTATTACATTGATGTTAATAATGATTCTTACAAATATTTAACATTATTTGACATATTTGGGTCGTGCTCACTCTTTCGCTTGGTTTAATTTATTATTTTTTGTTTGTTTTATTTTTCTTTTGTCATTCCTCTTTTTTCTGTATTAACGCAATGAATATACAAACAGTATACACTAATATCATTATTTTTTAATTATTTCTAAATTTAATAAAAATCATTACGTATAGTAGTCTATTTTTTATTATAATATTATAGTTCTTTAAGTATCATCGGATCACCCCGGCGACGACGTTGTCTATAGTTTACAGCCCTCACTCTCCCCTCGGCCCGAAAAAAAAAAAAACTAAAATTTACAGGAAGTAATTTTCGTTATATCCGTTTATTTTTTATGTTTAAAAACAAAAAAAAAAAGTTAATTTAATTTTGTTCTCTAGATAAATTTTCTTTTTAATGGAACAAAAAAGTGACACAATAAATTTACAGGCCATTCCCCGTTAATAACGGCGATTTATATATCACGGGGAGGGAGGAAGTGATTACAATATATGTAAAAATGTCCAAGCATGATTATTGATACTTATAAAATCAGTTGATTTAATTAATTAAGGCTTGGAAGTAATGATAATGAAATTCTTTGAAAAAAAAAAAAAACACAAAAAAACAAAATTTTTTCAACTCTGAAAATAAAATAAGGGAGGTTTTTTTTTTTTATTATTTATACCTCCCTAATTCTCCCTAAGATATCCAACTATTTTAATAATAAAAAAAAAAAAGAAAAAAATTTTTCTGTTGATTCAAGTCATGTAATAATTAAAAAAAAAAATATATTAACATTATCTTCCAGGCCCTAATAAATAATAATAATCATATCTATGTTTCATAATACAATACAAACGTTGAATACAACACAATACTTATTTAATGTTTAAAAAATGTTGGTGTTTTTTTTTTTTTTTCATGCACTAATTACCACAAATAAAATTTTTTTGTTTTTTGTCTTATAAGAAGAATTAGCCGGAATAATTATAAATTTTTTTCCAGAAACATTGATTATTGTGTTTGTGTTTTTTTTTTTATCCATAAATTGGCTGACAGTTTTTCAACGATTCCATCAAGTTTTTTTTTTGTTTGTTTTTTTATATAATTATATATGATAAAAACTTAATGGCTGTATTTACACAAATTTTGATGTGTGTATATATATAGGCACGAATAAATAATGTGAAAAAAATAATTATTGAGAAAAACAAAAATTATCCAATTAAGTCTACACAATTTTTTTGTGATAATTTTGTTTATTTTTTAGTTGAGAGAGAGAGAGAAAAAAAAGGAAATTGATATTAATCGCGCGCATTATTGGACAAACAGCAAATGTGTGTATATATATACTGAATAATATGTAGGAATGTGTGGACATAATCTCCGAGAATTCCCGGGGGTCCCGACGACGGGCTTCCTGCAAGCGGCGGTCGGCAACCAATGACGGCGACGACGATGATTTTCAAACACTGACAGAGAGACCGACGACGACGACGACGTAGCCGACGACGTAGGCGATGGGCGACGACGACGAGCGGACACACAGAGAGACAGACCGAGAGCATCATCATCACCGATCACATCCGATCACGACGCGTGTGTTTAGTATGGTGCGAACCGGCGCGACGGCGATGGTCCACGTATTCCCGGTCTGCTAACGGAAACACATTTTTACATTCGTCATCATCATCATCATCATCATTCTACATTAAAATACTCAGGTTTTTTTTTGTAATATTTCACAATAGCTAGAACTTTGGAAAAAAAAAATAATTATTCAAGACTCAATTTAAATAACATGTAATTTTATGATGCAAAAATTTTAGTATCTTTTTTTTTTTTTAATTTTTTCGTCACTCTAGAAGCTTTAATTAATCAAATTGTAAATAAAATCGATTAAATTTATAATTAATAAAGGCAAATATTTACAAGCATTTAAAAATTATTATTAAAATTAAAATTTTCTTGTAACTTTAGAAAAATATTAAATTAAAAAAATTGATAGTACAAAAAAATAAATATTTAGAAAAAAAAAAAAAAAAAAAAA